>WWET01009365.1:2845-24377 GCA_011038615.1 Limnodynastes dumerilii
GGAGACAGGCAGAGTGAACGAGAAGGTTTCCGGGGACCGGAAACTTTACTATCCAGGGGGTCTTCACCAGTACCCCTGATGGTGGGGATGGAATTGGCTGCGGCCTGATAGCTTGGACGGTCCCTGGTGAACCAGACTCGTGGAAAGGGGAGAAACACCAGGAGTGTACACCGGACAGGAGGGACGGGAGTAGTCGATAGATAGAGGGAGTAGTAGTCCGGAAGCGACCGGACTGTAACGGACAACACAGAACACTTAACGCAGCACGTGGGACAGAAGAGCGTTCACGAGACGGTACATGACGTACTAGGGCGGTCGCACACTCAAGCACACAGCGGTGCCTCCGGAGAGGTAACATAAACATCCACTCGAGGTAAGGATAGGAACTGCAGGGAAGGTAAGTACGAGGTAGGTAAGAGAACCGGGGCTGGAAACACTAGGGTGCAAAAGGCAGGATACAAGGCAGGTAAGTAGGTCAGGCAACGGTCAGATCACTAGGCTGGAAGCACTAGGCACACAAGGTATAGTAGGTCACAGAACTGAGTAAACAGACTCTATAACCGGCGCAGGGGTGCTGTCAGAGGAAGACTAAATACTGTCTGCTAGATGGTGATTGGCCAGCAACCCCAGCATCCAACCCAGGAAGTGACAAGCAGCAAAGGCATAAGAATGGGAAGGCAGAGCGCGCGGCTGAACGGGAGAGCGGCAACACATGCAGGTATCCAAGGACGCTGTAACTAGGGAGCCTGTCGGCAGGGCAATCCCCAGACGCGCTGGAGCTAAGGTAAGCAGACGGGGATGGGAGCCGGTGCGTGCAGCTTGCCATTTAGACGGCAGCTGTAACACCCGGGTATTTGGTGGTGATGTGAAAGGGGTACTTCCGGTCGTCCCGGGTCAAAAGACCTGGCATTTCGACCCAGGAAAAAATAAAGGTTTTTCCCGGGTCTTACTTGGGAAGGGTGGTGATGTGAAAGGTCCAAGGTTGTTTTGCTACCCGGGTTTTCACATTGCAACCTGATTGGATGGAAAAATGGGCAGCGTATGATGATATCATAATATGCCATAAGGTACTATAAAAACAAACACACAAACTATTGCAAATATTAACCTATTTGAACACACAGCAATAAAAGACAATATTGGTTTTTAAAATACCAGTAAAAATTATTATGGACTTACAAATAGCATGCAAAGACTATTCTGGACTTTTCAATTGAATGCAAAGACTTTTCTGGACTTACAAATTTCTTGCAAAGCCTATTGTTCACAATGACTTTTATGGACTTACAAATTTCCCGCAAGCCTATAGGTCACTTTATAAAAACTTTTACAAACATACAAATTTCATGCAAGGATAATTGTAAAAAAAATTTACTTTTATTCACTTTTCTTGGGAACAGCACTATATAGATTGGGCTCCTCCATGCTAAAGGATGCATTGTGCTGGAATCTTCCAGCTCTGTCTCATCGTCCTCAAACATCAGTGGTGATGAAGGGTGGGATGCCTTGCTTGCCTGTGAACTGCTTTGTTTGTGGCCAGTTATGGACGATGAAAGAGCCACTGGATTACAAGTGGCAGAGCACGCAAATATTTTTTTTGCAAATGTCATAAAAGCGCCAGGTCACTCGGATGCTGGCACCCTTGTTTCTGCTGTCGTGATATTTGGTAAATTGCTTTTTTAAAGACTTCAATTTATTTACCACTTGTTGTTGAGTTTTTATTATGCCTCTGTCTTCAAGTTTTTATGCGATGTTGTGGTAGATATGGGCATCCTTGACAGTCCCAGATATCTGTTCTCTTATCCCCTCCTCAGGCCTTATGCTGAGCAGCACCTGGATCTCTTCTTCACGCCAGTGCCCCATTTCGAACTCTGAAGAAGGGCAGAATATTATGATGTCATCATACGCTGCGTGTTTTTCCATCCAATCGGGGTGCAATGTAAAAAACCCGGGTTGCAAAACAACCCTGGACCTTTCACATCGCCACCTTTCCTTGGTAGGACCCCGGATAATCCCTTATTTTTTTTCGGGTCAAAATCCCGGGTCTTTTGACCCGGGTTGACCAGAAGTACCCCTTTCCCATCACCACCAAATACCTGGGTTTTTGCAGAGAGCCGGGTTTTTTGCGAAAATCCCGGATATTTGGTGGTGATGCGAAAGGGGTATATTTGTTGTTTGACAGAACTAGCTCTCTTTTCTTGTTCTTGCTTTCAGTTTTCCCCCACCTTCTCTCTCCAGCTTCCTTTCGCTTTTGCTTCTGTTTCTTTTCCGGGTGTCACCTCTGGGGGCTGCAACCTGCTAGGTACCCTGCAGCGCATCCTATCCCCACCATTAGGGGCTCTAGTGAATACCAGGCCCTATTTAGACTCCGCGCCCAGGTTGAGGCACCCGTCCTTCGTAACACAATGGCACTGGTCAGAACTTCGCCAATGGCATCCTGAACTGTTGAGGCACTTGTGGATGAGACTGCACAAAAGTAAGATTAATATTTTGAATATTTTGCACTTTACTTATGTGGGTATTTATTAGCAGTATAAAATGTATACTTCATATTACCTGCCTTACTGAAGCTTATGCCTTACATGTAGTAAGTACACTAACCCTTAAAATATGACTGTGTGTCTTTGTGTACAGTATGTATGTGTATACCACTGTCTTTATTTCTAAATTGTGTATGTTTATATACAGGTGAAACTCGAAAAATTAGAATATCGTTCAAAAGTTCATTTATTTCAGTAATTCAATTTAAAAGGCGAAACTGATATATTATATAGACTCATTACATGCAAAGTGAGATATTTCAAGCCTTTATTTGTATTAATTTTGATGATTATGGCTTACAGCTTATGAAAACCCTAAAATAAAAATCTCACAAAATTAGAATAATGTGAAAAGGTTTAATATTATAGGCTCAAAGTGTCACACTCTAATCAGCAAATTATTGAAAAACACCTGCAAATGGTCTCTCAGTCTGGATCAGTAGAATTCACAATCAGGGTGAAGACTCCTGACCTGACAGTTGTACAGAAAAGCATCATTGACACCCTCCACAAGGCGGGAAAGTCTCAAAAGGAAATTGCAAAAGAAGTTGGATGTTCTGAAAGTGCTGTATCAAAGCACATTAATAGAAAGTTAAGTGGAAGGGCAAAGTGTGGAAGATAAAGGTGCACAAGCAGCAGGCATGACCGCAGCCTGGAGAGGATTGTCAGGAAAAGGCCATTCAAAAGTGTGTGGGAGCTGCAGAAGGAGTGGACTGAAGCTGGAGTTAGTGCATCAAGAGTCACCATACCCAGACAGATCCTGGACATAGGCTTCAAATGTCGTATTCCTCTTGTCAATCCACTCCTGAACAACGTCAGAAGCATCTTACCTGGGCTAAAGAATGGAAACAAAGGTCCCAGAGTCTGGTGGAAGAATGGAGAGGCACACAATCCCAGATGCTTGAAGTCCAGTGTGAAGTTTCCATAACACCTCAGCAGTGCCACAGGCTGATAGCATCCATGCCACGCCACACTGAGGCAGTAATTTGTGCAAAAGGGGCCCAAGCCAAGTATTGAGTACATATGCATGATTATACCTTTCAGAGGGCTGATATTTCTGTATTTAAAAACTTTTTTATTTAATTTCATGTAATATTCTAATTTTGAGAAATTTCGCTTTTGGGGTTCTCATAAACTTTAAGCCATAATCATCAAAATTAAAACCAATAAAGGCTTGAAATATCTCACTTTGCATGTAATAAGTCTATATAATATATTAGTTTCACCTTTTAAGTTGAATTACTGCAATAAATGAACTTTTGAACAATATTCAAATTTTTCGAGTTTCACCTGCATTATTTAATTAAAAATATTTGGTACTACAGTATATCCCGGACAGTTAAACTGAATGATGCCAGCGGCATATGTTATCGGATGCGTCTGTGTGAGCCGCAGTCTACGTGACAGCGGCTCGGAAGAGGGCAGCATGACATAAAGGGGGGCTTGCCTACTGGGGGCCCCCCATTTAAGTCATCTAGGAGCGTGCGCTGTGCGATAGCGTGGCTCGCTCACCCCTAGAAACGGCACTGCTTATTCAACATAGGAAAAATGAATGACCACTATAATGCAGAACATAAACTTAATAGTGGAAAAAGACTTATGAATAGTAAACAAAACAGATAAACAAAAGAAAAATAGAGACTGTGTTTTGGGAACTAAAATAAAATAGATTGGCAGCAAGATACAATTAATAGGTATATAGATCAGATTTGCCTACTTTTCAAAGCTTTCTTCCGGGAGAACCCAAAGGGAAACCATAGATTTTTGCAAGGGGCGGGGCTTAATGACGTGATTTATACAAATTGTGTCATTAAGCTCCGCCCCTGTCAATCACTCCTGTAATCTCTAGTGTTTCAGGGGATGGACGGGGCTTGATTAGATCATAAAGCCCCGCACACCCCTAGTAACACTAGGGATTACAGTAGTTACTGACAGCTGGTCGGGGCTTGTGGGAGCTTTGCCGGCTTTCCCAGGATACCTGGAAAACTGCCCAAATATTAAGAGTCTTCCAGATATTCTGGGAGAGTCGGCAATCCGGATAAAGGATAAAGATAGTGTCCAAAAAATAAAAAAATTCATAAATAAAATAAATAAAAGATATGAAAAAAGTAAAAAAAAAATTGTTAATAAAAGACATAGAAACATAGAACATAGAAACATAGAAAGTGACGACAGATAAGAGCCACATAGCCCATCCAATCTTCTCATTTGTTTATTTAAAACTATACTGACCCTAGACTATATTTACTCTCAATTTAGTTTAAGGATATCCTTATATTTATCCCAAGCATGTTTAAACTGTTCTACTGTGTTAGCCTCAACCACCTCAGATGGGAGGCTATTCAACTTATTGATCACCCTTTCAGTGAAGTAATTTTTCTGCACATTTCCTCTGAATCTACCACCCTTCAGTTTATATTCATGCCCTTGTTTTCTATTACATCTCTTCTTTTGAAAAATGCCACCCGGTCACAACATGCCGGTCACAACATTTGATATATTTGACAGCTGCTATCATATCCCCCCTCCCTTCTCTGCTCCAAGCTATACATGTTTAGTTCCTCTAGCCTTTCTTGGTATGATTTGTGACACATGCCATAGACCATTTTAGTTGCTCTTCTTTACACAGTCTCTAATGTATTTATGTATTTCTGGAGATCTGCCCTCCAGAACTGAACACAGTATTCTAGGCGAGGTCGTACCAATGATCTATAAAGGGCATAATGGGGATGGAGATTCACTATGTGTGGTAGTCAAGATAAATGGTTGAAAAGAAAAAAAGTCCAGAAAAATGGTGACTATATCTGTAGTGAAGGCATAAAATCTTGATAGTTCATATAATATGACTGAACTGACTCACTGTTTAAGATAAATGGAGCCGAGATGTAATAATTTATATATCAGCTGGTAGTTATAACCGCTTAAAGACCACATATATACGCAATCTACGTAATGAAATGATATGTAGATTACGTCAAATAGTTACTACGCATGCGTAGTAGCTATTATCAGTAAATTAAGGACAATACTTGCGGGGCTGTGAATCTGGCCCAGAATTTATAAGGTAGTTTTATGGTCCTGCTCCAGGTTTGGCTGTGTTAGTTTGACTTTGTGACTCCACTGTAAAAATCTATACATGTTTTCAATTTGTTGTTTGATTTTTAGAAATTGTAAATTGTACTACTGGTACTCTTCAACTAATATTTTGATTTATGACTGCTTACCCAGTACTGTGCTTCTGATTTTTTTCTACTGTCGTGGGTTGCTAATATTGAAGATTAAAGATCCAGGAGGAAATACTCAGTAGTATTTAGGAAGCACCTAAATAAGAGAAAGCAAAATATGGTGCAGATAAATGTCCACGCTTGCAGTGGAGAGCTACTCACCAAATACGGGAGCTCCCAGGCTCCTCTGACATGCGCTTAATAAAAAATTGCAGTGCGGTCCACGGGTATTAACAATGTAACTTTATTATATCCAAGTAGTTAAAATGTAAATACAGTGTAACAGATCCCCGGAGTTCTCACTATCGATACAGCTGGGGTTACGACCTGGAACAGATGACAGGTGTCGGCACTCGTTCCATGATACCCGAAGCTTCACACAAATGTTCTCTCAGTAGTCTCCGTAAGGTCTGTTGTCTCACTCAACGCATTTTGCGGTCAACTGACCGCTTCTTCAGGAGTATTTTGGCCGTTAGGGCTAGAAAAAGTGGGAAAGCTATTTAAAAGGCATTGCGATATTGGAATCGCTATCAACTTAACTTAATATAAATAAATTAGATAGATTAAATTAAGGTAAGAATTAAATTATTTAGAATTTATTTAAAAATACTGTAATTTATTTTTACGCTTAGGGACTTTAGTGATAAATATATTTCCCAAATATTAAAGTATTTGTTATAGTACTTGTTATAATGGCACACACATGACTATGCCAGAAATTAAAATGAAGTGTTATTTACTCCATGGTTGCCTACTTTTGAAAATGAATATCAGGGAGATTGTAAGAGCACTATCAAGGTGCTGCACCAAAGGGGTGTGTCTTGTAGCACCAAAGAGGTGTGTCCTGTGAATAGCTCCACCCATAGGTGTATCTAGCACTGCCAGGAAAACTATTTTACAATAAAAATGTCAGTATTTATTGATTATTAAATTGTCAGTGAATACTTTCATTACTATCTTTATAGAAAAGCTAAAAGTGACGCTGCAGCTGATTAACAAGATTCTTTCATTACATCTTGGCCTCCATGAAATTGGTCATCTCCATAGACCTCAATGGATGAAATTGGGCTGGATCCAGACCTTGTTAAGTGCATGAACTTAGTTACTCAAGGGCTAAACCATGTTGATTTCAGGGGAGTCATATTTCATCTGTTGCAAAGAGTATTAGTGTTGAGAGGTGATGTTTCCTATCCCAAGTCTAAATAACAGTGTGATAGTAAAGCTGGCCAGTATCTGTGTGTATTAAGAAATTTAAAGATATATCCCTGCATTCAAAGAATACAATTAACTTGTCTCCCCCTGAAATCTACATGGTTTAGCCCTTGAGTAACTAAGTTCATGCACTTAACAAGGTCTGGATCCAGCCCATAGTGTGGCTGGAGTGTGTGACTACCAAGGGTAGAAAGAAATTGGTCAGGTGAGTAATACCAAGGTGACAGTTCCCATGGGAAATACTGAGTAGCATGTTAGAACCAATGCACAGGTGATGAGCGAGGAAGATCCGGATCACTGGGGGTTGACAGAGGGGACCATGACCAACAAAGACCTGGAAACTGACAAAACTACAGCACCAGGTGTTCAATTTATGGTAAACTATATCATGGCTATCAGAGTAATCTGCTTATCTGGCTGACTCTCTGGAAAGTCTTTAATTTAATAGTGTTCATCGGCTCAGAATGTCATATTAGGCACCTGTAAAGCATGGAATTTAATATGCAAATTTAGATTTTTGTCATATAGGTGCCAACTAAAAATTAGTTTTCCTTTTTTATTGATGTATAGTTTGATAGAATTTGTTCTGTATATTGTTTTGGTCAACAGTTTATGTTTTATGAACCTCCAAAATAGGGTCCCATGTGCTTTAAAAATCACCAGTATGGGGTTTGGTAAGGAATACTGGTCACCAATTTGCCGATGTTTTGTTTGAATGCTAGTTTTTAGAATCATCTGTATAGTATGAAGAATAGGTTTTATGACGTATATTGCAAATAAACACATATATCCAGTAGATGGCACTCAGTTACTGCACTATAACATGAGGAAAATAAAAATGAGTTTTATAATTTGTACATAAATAGCTAACAAAATAAGGAAACATAATTTAACATACCCAAGAAGAAAGGGAAATCAAATAATTTCTCATTTAACCAAGATGTAAAAAGACATGGCATATTGCATATCCAGCTTTAGAAGGTTGCCATTATATTATTGTTATCCGTCTCACAATTAATATCAGCTAACAGTGAATTATTGTGTACTTTATACTTCTGCTGAGTATATAAAATATGTACTTTAAGCACTTTTGTTTTGCCTGCATTTTTTTTACTACCCGGATTTTACCTTACAGGGTTGTGTCAGGTCACAATGAGTATATTGCTGGAGTCAGTTAATGTGTTTCAAATACAGTAGATGAACACAATGAACAAGCATTTTGTGGAAAGGACAAAGTGTTCTTTTAGAGATTTCATTATTACATATACAGTACGTGCAGCTACATTAGAAATCTTAAGTTCACATCATAAATAATTGACAGCTACAAATGTTGTGAATGTGTTTTTATTATTTTAAGCAAAAAGTTTATTGGAAAACTACATGTACACATAGGGCCTGATTCAGAGGCTGAAAATAAGAACTTAAAGTTACACCTGGGCAAAACCATGTAGATTTCAGGGGGAGTCAAGTTAATTTTATTCTATGCATGCAGGGAGAATGCTTTGCTTTTACTTATTGCACATAGATACCTGATCAGCTTCACTTTTAAACTGCTAATTAGACTTGAGCTGGGAAACATCACCTTTTAACTATAATACTGTTGCAACAAATGAAATTTGACTCCCCTGAAATCAACATGGTTTAGCCCAGGTGTAACTTTAAGTTCTTATTTTCAATCTCTGAATCAGGGCCCTAACTATCAGTAGAAAAACACATTTACCTGAATACAGCAATTTGGAAATGTACTATTATTTTAAAGATAGACAGTGGTACCATGTAAAACTGCGCCTATATACACAGGATATGCAGCAGATTAAAGATTAATTAGGAGTCTCCTTCCCCCTTGGGGGTAAAAACATGAAAGAAAAAAAACCTGGGTATGGAGAACCTAATCAAAATCGGCACACTGTAAATAGCGTTTCAAAAGTGGAATCCTTCTCTTTAGATGCATTGTAGAAAGTTCACATGCTCAAATAGTAGTTTTTATTGTAATTAATAGCAATAAGCAAATCCTTGCCAAAATGTATTCACACCGGGAAGAAACAAACATAAAGAAATTAGATTAAAATTATTGCCTTACTAATCTTCATAAAAGCAACACACATGAAAACAATTAAAAAGCAATAATAAATAAATACATCTAAGCGCACATACCATGGTGCCGATCAATACTTGCAACAGTTTGAACAGACTCCCCTGTTTTTGTATGCACTTTGTGTTGACCCTTTTAATACGGTTCAGAGAATTGATTGGCAGCATAGTGTATATACATAGTTTAAATGTATTATTGTTTTTTAATTGTTTATCTCTTACATGCACATTCTGTGCTCATAGAAATGCTACCTCAACTAAGCAAAAAGGTGAAATTCCATTTGTAAATTTTATGAAGGCACACAATAAAGGAGATTATTAACCAATAAAAAGTCTAAACTCTGAAAAAATATGTTTTTACCAGCAAATAGATTTATATCTGCCTACCGTCATCTTGTTAGAGCTGGCAGTGAATAATATGCAGCCATATGCATCATTTTATTTTAAACAAAATGTTGTGATCAACCATATTGACTGCTATTCTCTTTCTCAGGAGATCAAAGAGGGTGAATGTCTTCCCAGACAGGGGATTCCTCTGTATCTTAAGGGTAAACAGAATTATAAATAGAGGATAGGTTTCTATGAGAAAGTTAGTTTGAACTTGTACCAGAATAGTGCAGTGGATGTGGTCTACTTAGATTTTGCAAAAGCCTTTGACACAGTGCCACACAATAGATTGGTCCACAAAATAAGGGAACTGGGTCTAGGAAACAACATTTGTATTTGGATCAAAAATTGGTTGGAGAATAGGGAACAGAGAGTTGTGATAAATGGAACTTTTTCTAATTGGTCAAAAGTTTTAAGCGGTGTACCTCAAGGTTCTGTGCTGGGACCACTCCTTTTTAATATATTTATTAATGACCTTGGTGATGGTTTAGAGAGCAAGGTTTCCATTTTTGCAGATGACACTAAATCATTTAAAGGTAATAGAATCTGAGCAAGATGTAGCGTCTGCGCCAAGGGACTTGAATAAAATGGAGGATTCGGCGGCCAAATGGAAGATGAGGTTTAACATAGATAAATGTAAGATTATGTATTTAGGGATAAAAACAAGCATGCAATCTATAAATTAAATGGGGTAAATTTAGGGGAATCTTTAATGGCAAAGAATTATCTGTATAGTATGAAGAATAGGTTTTATGACATATATTGCAAATAAACACATATATCCAGTAGATGACACTCAGAGTGCTTGTGGACAGTAGACTTAGCAATAGTGCTCAATGTCAAGCAGCTGCTGCAAGGGCCAATAAAGTATTAGCATGCATAAAAAGGGGCATAGATGCAAGGCAAGACAGTGTAAGTTTGCCACTATATAAATCATTGGTAAGGCCTCATCTCGAATACGCAGTTTAGTTCTGGGCACCAATCCATAAAAAATACATTTTGGAACTAGAAAGGGTTCAGAGAAGGGCGACAAAATTGATAAAGGGTATGGAGTCATTGAACTATGGGGAAAGGCTAGCAAGTTTAGACATGTTTAATTAAGAAAAGAGGCATCTAAGAGGATATATGATTACTATATACAAATACATTACCCACTAAGGTTAGAGGAAAGGAAGTTTCTCAATCAGCAAAGGAAAGGGTTCTTTACAGTAAGGGCAGTCAAGATGTGGAATTCACTGCCAGAAAAGGTTGTAATGGCAGTTTCACTTGATAGGTTTAAGAAAGGGTTAGATACATTTTTAGCAGAAAAGAAGATCCAGGGTTACCAGAACCGCAAATTTAAATGAAGGATCGTAGTAGAGCCAGGGAGAAATAGGACGGCCATCTTGGGTCAGCAGGGATTTTTATTTATTTATTTTTTCCGGATTGAAACAGTTTGGAGGTTGCTTCATAAAGATTAACTTGAAATATACAGAGAGGGATCGCAGGAAATCCAAAATAGGTTGAACTTAATGGACTGTTGTCTTTTTTCAACCTTATCAACTATATAACTATTTGTATCAGACAGCTGTATCCGTTTCCATTGTTTTACCTTAAAAATACCTGTCCCCGAAGGATGCATGGTAAGTGAAGAATTTATTTAGACTACTAATGTTATTGAATAGATTGTCCAGAGTTTTACCTATTATAGTCTAGACAACACAACTTGCCATAGTCAATTAATGATAATCATATTTGCCAACTGTCCCGGGGAGTCCAGGAAATTCCCAAAATTCTTGCATTGCTCCTAGAATCCCAGGGGAAAGCCAGTAAATTTCCCGAACCTGGGATTGAGGTAGTGATTTAATGCAAATCACTGCTTCAAGCCTTGAGCGTTACTAAGGATAAGTGGAGCTTGATGATATAGTCAGGTCCATAAATATTGGGACATCGACACAATTCTCATATTTTGGGCTCTATACACCATCACAATGGATTTGAAATTAAACAAACAAGATGTGCTTTAACTGCAGACTTTCAGCTTTAATTTGAGGGTAGTTACATCCAAATCAGGTGAACGGTGTAGGAATTACAACGGTTTCTATATATGCCTCCCACTTTTTAAGGGACCAGAAGTAATGGGACAAACTAAACAATCCTAAATCAAACTTTCACTTTTTAATACTTTGTTGCAAATCTTTTGCAGTCAATTACAGCCTGAAGTCTGGAACTCATAGACATCAGTAAATGCTGGGTTTCATCCCTGGTGATGCTCTGCCAGGCCCTCTACTGCAAATGTCTTCAGTTCCTGTTTGTTCTTGGGGCATTTTCCCTTCAGTTTTGTCTTCATCAAGTGAAATGCATGCTCAATCGAATTCAGGTCAGGTGATTGACTTGGCCATTGCATAACATTCCACTTTTTAGCCTTAAAAAAGTGGTTGCTTTTGCAGTATGCTTCGGGTCATTGTCCATCTGCACTGTGAAGCGCTGTCCAATGAGTTCTAAAGCATTTGACTGAATATGAGCAGATAATATTTCCCAAACCACTTCAGAATTAATCCTGCTGCTTTTGTCAGCAGTCACATCATCAATAAATACAAGGGAACCAGTTCCATTGGCAGCCATACATGCCCATGCCATGACACTACCACCACCATGCTTCACTGATGAGATGAGATGTTTTGGATCATGAGCAGTTCCTTTCTTTCTCCATACTCTTCTCTTCTCTTCCCAAGTTGATCTTTGTCTCATCTGTCCATAGGATGTTGTTCCAGAACTGTAATGGCTTTTTTAGATATTGTTTAGCAAATTCTAATCTGGTCTTCCTGTTTTTGTGGCTCACCAATGGTTTACATCTTCTGGTGAACCCTCTATATTCACTCTTGTGAAGTCTTCTCTTGATTGTTTGACACATAGGGCCTGATCCAGACCTACGATGTAGCGCTGAGCGTACTAACGCTCAGCGTTACATCGTGGGACTCCCCCTGCCCTATCGTATTTACACTCCCTTAAGACAGCTGAAGCCTATCCTAACTTTAGCCGGTGTAAGGGACTGTAAATATGCTGGGACAGCAGCGTTAGTACGATAATGCCGCCCTCCCAGCCTCATTACTCTCCCTCCCCCCGCCTCCCTGCTCTAGCCTCAGTGTAGTAACGCTGGGGGACGCCCGCTCCCCCATCACTACGCTGCTCCTACGGATCGGGCATTGCCGTAGTTAGACCGGGCAACATCTGACCGGCGTATGCGCAGATCAGCTGTTCAGCCGATCTTACACCCGCCGCAGCTAGTACGGCGGCCGTAGGTCTGGATCAGGCCCATATACACCTACCTCCTGGAGAGTGTTCTTGATTTGGCCAACTGTTGTGAAGGGGTTTTTCTTTTTTCTTCACCAGGGAAAAAATACTTCTGTTATCCACCACAGTTGTTTTTCGTGGTCTTCCGGGTCTTTTGGTGTTGCTGAGCTCTAAGGTGAGTTCTTTCTTTTTGAGAATGTTCCAAACAGTTGATTTGGCCACACTTAATGTTTTGGCTATATCTCTGATGGGTTTCTTTTGATTTTGCAGCCTAATGATGGCTTGCATCACTGATAGTGACAGCTCTTTGGGTCTCATATTGAGACTCGACAGCAACAGATTCCAAAGGCAAAATCACACCTAGAATCAACTGCAGACCTTTTACCTGCTTAATTGATGATGAAATAACGAGGGAATAGCCCGCACCTGTCCATGAAATAGCTTTTGAGTCAATTGCCCCATTACTTTTGGTCCCTTAAAAAGTGGGAGGCACATATAGAAACCGTTGTAATTCTTACACCGTTCACCTGATTTAGATGTAAATACCCTCAAATTAAAGCTGAAAGTCTGCAGTTAAAGCACATCTTGTTTGTTTGGTGTATAGAGCTCAAAATATGAGAATTGTGTCGATGTCCCAATATTTATGGACCTGACTGTATATTTGTGACATGGGGCCTGATTCAGATATACGATTTCCACGGCACTTAGGAGCGTATATTTAAGATCCTAGAAAATTCGCAAAACTGCGCATGCCTAGTAATAGTGCAATGCCGTCTATGTAGAGGTTAGGAGCGTAAATTCGCTAAGAGCATAAGTTTGAATCGCACGCAAGCACTTAAGATCTTAAGTGCTGCGAATCTTTAAGATCTTAAGGATTTGCATGGAAATGGGCGGGGGGAGGCAGGGAAATGAGGGAAAGTGGGCGCGGGCTGACACTTAGGATCTTAAATGAACGCTACCACGTCACTTAAGATCCCAAATGACAGCGCAGAGTTAGGGCTAGTCAATGGTGGTCTAAGTTTAAGATCCACCGCTGTTTGCAAGGGGAGTGACTGTTTATGCAGTGGGCTGGAACATGGTAAGATCTTTCCTAAGGTGCGTATTTTTGCGATCTTTTCGCAATCGCATCTCTGAATCAGCCCCATGAAGCCCAATCCCATCCTTAGTAACATTGGGCCTGATTTAGACTTATGATGTTGCGCTGTGCATACTAACGCACAGCGTAACATTTATGAACTCTCCCTGACAAGGCGTAATTACACTCTGTTATGCCGGCTGAAGGCTACCCGTAACAGAGTATAATTACGCCTGGACCGCTGCGTAACTAACTAACCCTGCCCTCCCTGCCTTATTTCTCTGCCTCCCCCCACCTACCTTCCCTAACTGCAGCGTAGTTACGACGTACGTAACCTAGGAATGCCCCTTCATTCGTAACTACACTGCATTTACGGACGCCATATCCAGAATAAAGAAAATCCCTAACTATGACGGGCAACATCTGCACAGGCCAAACAGATAGTAGGTAACTACGGCGGCGGCCGTAGGTCAGGATCAAGCCCATTATGACTGGTAGCTTTGATTAGGTAAGGACATAAATCACATTCTCAAGTACCACCCAAATGCTACCGACAAGTAGTCGGCAACTATGAAAATAATGCAGATTTTAAGATATAAGCTACAAGAATTGTGCTGGTTGACAAAAGGCAAATGGAACCAAAATATAACTGTGGACCAGATTTACTAAGGGGCAAGTTTACTCGCCTGTAAAAACCGACAGACATTGCTGTAGTTTGGCAGCAATTTTTTTATCCAAATTGTTGTATTTACTATGGGGCGAATTTCCCCATCGATTTACAAACTCCGTTTGTCCGTTGATCAAACTACGGTGAGTTTATGTTAAACTACAGTGAGTTTGTGTAAAACTCACCGTAGTTTCTGTTAAATTCGCTGTAGTTTATTACCATTTTTAATTAAAATAATATGGCGACCAGTATAAATGTTTCTTTAAAAAACACCTGCCGCTGCATGCTATTAACCCTTAGCATGCTTTGGCATATAGTACTAGAAGGTACAGCATGACCATGTATTCCAGGGCATACTATGCCTTATAGTACCATAAGCGGCAGCATTGCAAGGGTTAGCATGGCAGCAGCAGACAATTTAAATATTTTTCAGGGTTTTTTTATTTTATTTTATAACTAAAGGTTGATTTTTTTTTTAACAAAGTGAGGGTCGATTTCTAGGTAATCGACAATCACACCCACCTCTATTTTCTCATCGGAGTTAAAGGCGAGTTGGCAGAGATTTTACAAATCGCTATACAGTAAATACAGCGTTTGTATGCTCTGCCTTTTGAAACTTGCCGTATCAATTTTTTCTAAGCAATTTTAGCCTGAATTTACTTTAGTAAATTTAGTAAAGTTTAAATCTCCAGTGAGTTTAACTAAATCGAGTTTAGTTAATCCGGCCCTGTGAGTGACTGAAATTTGACAGTAAGGGCAAAACAGGTACAAGTATAGGCATAGATATAAACTAATTGGTGGATAATGCTGGAAAGCATTGTAGGTGGAAGAAGCACAGAGGAATTTCAGAAAAGATGGTAAAGTTGTCCAGTAATTCCAGTAGCAGATGATAGTGACATGCCAAAATAACTGGGCTAAAAGAAGCTGAAACAATATTCAGAGATTGCTTCTTTATTTCATGGTGGTCATACTTGCAAATAACACGCAGGCTTTTAAAGTCACTTTACATGCTTGTTACTGATTTACTTCTCTCACTCAAATCAATTTATCTTTCTGGTCACGTGTCTATCCTGTGATAATGCATTTTTTTTAAAAACTGTACTTTAAATCACAATTTCCCCGCAATGTATATATAAGACATTACACATTAGTCACAGTGCTCCCCTTGCTCCTGTCTGCACATCTGTGTGCTGCAGGCTCGTGAAACTGGGTTTTCCACTATGTTAAAATAAGAAAAGCTGCGTTTAACTCATTTACATAGGTTCAGTAGCTGTGTAAGGTATATGGGCTTCTATGAAAATCTTACACCATGTCAGGGGTCGGTGTAAGTCATAAGACAATGAGTAAATGGCCATATTCATAAAAAAAAAAAAAAACACAAAGAAATTTTGGTCTACACACTGGAAAAATTCATATGTTGTAATCTATAATTGAATGAACTATTTTCAATAGTATTCTGCTTAAAAAATATATTTTTTTTTATGCCAGAATAGCAGCTAAATGCTCCTATTCTGTTCTAATTGCTGTAAACCATATAATTTTTTTTTGAAAGGGTTGTTTTCATATTGCATATACAGTACCAAAACGAAAAAAAAATGCATTGATAGGTTAATGTTCCTGGTTATTTCAAATTCCTTGCGCTTCATTGGATCCCACTGGTTCTTTTGTCTCACGTCCGGAGGTCAATCAGCATAATATACAGGTGGTCCTAGTCTAACTAGCAGGGTCAAATAAACTAAGCTTACAGATATAATATTACATATTATCTATGGGTCTGATCTAGACTTAAGGTCGTTTTACCTGAGTTATGCACTGCTAAGTATAATGCACTCCACCTGGCACTCCCCTCGCACGTGTAATGTCTTATGTATACATTGCAGGTAAGTTGTGATTTAAAGCACTGTATCTTTAAGAATGCATCATCACAGGATAGACATGTGACTAGGAAGTAGGAAGTAGCTGGGTATAAGAGAAGGAAGAGAGTGACAAGCATGAAGTGATTGTAAGAGCAATGACCAAGAATAAATAAAGATGCATAACTATAATAACTGTTTAATCATTATTATATTACTAGCATAATCTAGATATAACAATTGGGGACAAGGATAAAAAAAAAGAGATAATCAAATCGTAGCATGTGCTAGTTGTAGTCTGACAGATGTTGAACAACACTACCCCCAGCCAGAAAGGGAAGCTCTTGCAGTAGTTTGGGTGTGTGAACATTATCACCTCTATTTATATGTTAATGACTTTATCATTCAAACTCTAGTGACTTTTTTTGGAAATCCAAAGTCCAAACAACCAGCTCAAATACAACAATGGGGTTTACGAATGCAAGGATACAATTTTTCCTTCATTCATAGACCTGGCAGTGGCAATCCATCAGATTACTTGTGACGGCACCCTCTGATTAATAGTACTTCAAGGTCTACTTCAGCAGAGAAATATGTAAATTTTATTATCAACAAGTCCATTCCTGATTCACTAAATATTGACAGCATTAAAGTTGCATCTTCAACAGACAAAGTTTTAACTGCAGTAAAACAATGTATTACTTCCAATGATTGGTGGACAGACCGATTTTCATTTTCCAAAATTGAAGAAGATGACTTCAGAGCAATATGTAAGCATTGTCAAGAACTTAAATTTGTCATTCCGATTGAATTGAGAAAGCAGGTGATTGAAATTACCCATGCCAGTCATTTAGGGTTTGTAAAGACCAAACAACTTCTGCGTTAAAAGATATGGTTTCTCTCAGTGGAGCAGCATGTTGAATCAGTAATCCAAAAATGTACACCATGTTCTCTTTTTCTACACACAATAACCCAGAACCACTACAAATTACAGAATTACCAGATAATGTATGGGAACATGTTGATGTTGACTTTTATGGCCCATTATATAATG
The DNA here is from genome assembly GCA_011038615.1 of Limnodynastes dumerilii. Taxonomy (NCBI): domain Eukaryota; kingdom Metazoa; phylum Chordata; class Amphibia; order Anura; family Limnodynastidae; genus Limnodynastes; species Limnodynastes dumerilii. The sequence goes on from WWET01009365.1 coordinate 20,222, forward strand.
GCAAGTATATACTAGTAACTATTCATGATATCCAGTTCTTGAAGTAATTTCATCGACATCTGCTACATCTGTCTTACCAGCACTGGATAAGATTTTCACTACCTATGGAATTCCAGGAACAATAAAGACAGATAACGGTCCACTATTCCAAGGCGGTGATTTCAGAAAATTGATTAAACATTTTGGAATTCAACATCAAACAGTCACTCCATTGTGGCCACAAGCTAATGGTCTTGTTGAACATTTCATGCAAAATCTTGGAAAACAGATAAAGATCTGCAGAGTATCGCAGATTCCACTGCAACAGTCTTTAAACCAGTTCCTCAGGCAATATAGATCAGTGCCTCATTCCACAACAAATGTACCTCCTCAAACATTGATGTTTCAAAGAAAAACAGATCCACTATTCAGGAAATTAACTTGACTTCACCATCCAGAGATAATCAAATTCTAGAGACAGTCTTTGCAAATAAACAAAAAGAAAAAGTGTATGCAGATAAGAAAAGGAGAGCGGTTGTGTCTGACTTACAAGAAGGTGATCACGTTTTAGTAAAACAAAAGGTAGTCAGCAAAGAAATGACTGCTTTCCATCCAAGACCAATGACTATAACAAAAAGGAAAGGATCAATGGTTATCGCAAAAAATAATAATCAGACTGTGACAAGGAATGTTTCCCATTTCAAGAAGATATTTTCATTTATTAAGCCTAACACGCTGACAGGTTCTAGGGGCTCCATTTACTAAAGTCAATTTTGCTAAAATCGACCAAAGTCCCGGGACTTTAGCCTTTAGCAAAATCGACACGCCACACATTGCTGCCAAATCGTCGTCTCGATTTTTACAATGATACACATAGGCATCTTTCAATTCACTAAAGTCGCTTTAACGCAATCGCCGCAAAATTGCCCAGGAATCGACGAATATAAAAGCGCCATCTAGGATAGGCACTTTTAAACAAATCAATGGCAATTATGTATGCAGTGGTCTCGAGACTATAAAAATTAGTCAAAAATTGCAATCAGATGAGGGTTTGTGCTTGGTGAGAATGGAGGCGATTGCGACTAGTACTATTAATGCTGGTGTGGCAGCTCTTTTTTTTTTTTGCTGTCACACAAAGGAGTGAGGAGGAGAGTGAACATCACCAGCCCCGGGTTCAGCGCACGCAGCGCATAATCCAACAATTTATGTGTGTTTAGCGTGCGCTTGGACCTGGACTCCCTGTCTGACCAGGAGGTTGTGCAACTATTTAGGCTTAACCGTGCAAACCTTCTGGGACTTTATGAGCAGGTGAGGAGGGATTTGGACCCACCAACATCTTGGTCACATGCATTGTCTGGGATCTAGAAATTAATGTGTGTCCTCCACTTTCCGGCAACTGGATCTTTCCAGCCTGTCACTGTGAGAGCGGTGAGGCTTTCACAGGACAGTTTTTCATGTCACTTTACTCGTGTGTTAAGTGCACTTAAGAAACTTGTGCCAACAGTCAGGAGTCAAATTGGCGAGCCCTGAAGCTAGCATTCTATAGTATCTCAGGATTTCTTAATGTCCTGGGTGCTATAGATTGCACTCATATACCGCTGAGACCACCTAAACAAAGAGCACATGTATATGTGAATAGGCACCACTATCATTCCCTCAATGTTCAGGTCGTGTGTGATGCTAACATGAAAATATTGAGTGTTTTTGCTGGCTACCCTGGGTCATGCCATGATTCCTATATTCTGAGGCAGTCATCCCTGTTTTCTAAATTTGAAATGCCAGAGGGATGGCTGCTGGGTAAGTCAAAGTGATGTATTTTTTAAAATGCAATTATTTTGTATGCAAATGTTTTGTTTACTAAATGATACCTTTCCCTCCATAGGGGACTCAGGATATGGGTGTCGCTCCTGGCTGCTGAATCCTTTACTGAATCCACATACTCCTGGCCAACACAATTATAATGAGGCATACACAGCCACTAGAGGAGTGATAGAATGTACTTTTGGACTATTAAAAGCCAGGTTCAGGTGCCTTGATAAATCTGGTGATGTGTTGCTTAATAAACCTGAGAAGGTTTCTGAAATTGTGCTTGCTTGTTGTCTCCTGCATAATGTCGCCTTAAATCAACAATCCTCTGACATTATTGCAGTTGAGAAACAAGAGTAAGGTGGCCATTTAACATCTGGAAATGTGATTTCTACTGAGGGTGGGAGGCAGATAAGGGATAATCTAATCAGGATCCGTTTTTCATGTAAGTTAAGATATATTTGCATAGTGTGTTAAAAATGGAAATGGTCCAAGTACATTTGTGTGTTCGTATTGATTGAATCTTTAATTCCTTGTGTAATTATCTGCTTTACCAAATGTAGTATAATTGCAAAAAATACACATGCATAATTTGTTGTCCAAACATTAAGACAAATTTATTTTTGGCAAACAAAACATGGGCAGCCATACCAAGTTTTTTAAAATCTGAAACAATAAATGCTTTTGCATTATGTAAAGTGTTAATTATACTCCATCTTTTACACATTCAAATATTATTTAGGATGTCGCTTGGATTGGCGATTGGGGGTTGCGGCATGGGCTCTTCTCTACCGCTCCTTGTACACACGGCCTGTCTGGGTGGTGTGTTAGCGGCCGAGCTTACCGGTGTTGTTACTAGACTCATTTCGGCAGATGATGAGGTTTGTGGTTGTGTATTTAGCCCTATGATACTAACCAGTTGCAGCAACATGTTAGAGATGGGTGTTTAATTTGCTTCTTTTGTTGTTGCCTGTCTCCAGTGCGCTTGTATTCTAGGCTAGTAAGATATTCTGTTGTTCCACCGCAGAGGCAAGGCGTGTGAATCCCAAACTGGAGATGGTGTTTTGCCTCTTGAAAATTAGCATAAAATGACGCATGGTGTTGTGATGACCTGTAACAAAGGAATCTTGGTTTTGTTCCAGCCAGCTGATTGTTGCTGAAACAGCCTCTAAAACTTGTATAGGTGTGGTCTGGGAGGTGGTAGTCTGAGGGCCACATTGTTAGTCTCCGCTTAGAAAATCTTCTTTGCGAAATAGTTACATCCGAAAGTTCCTTTTCAGATGTCCCTATTTCGAAATACTGCACACTTTAGAATTTGTTTTTTAGAATGAGTGAGTATGCCGATCAGCATACTTCACCCATTCTGATTCGGAAATACCGCCGCCGCCGATATCCCGCCGCTACCGTCGGACCACTGGACTGCAGGGAAAGGTGAGTAACCTTTTCCAGGGCGCGGGGTAGGGAGGGTTAGGGTCAGGCTGCAGGGAAGGGAGGGTTAGGGCCAGGCTGCGAGAGATGGAGGGTTAGGGCCAGGCTGCAGGGAAGGGAGAATTAGGGTCAGGCTGCGGGAGATGGTGGGTTAGGTTCAGGCTGTGGGGAAGGGAGGGTTAGGGTAATGAGAGGGGATGGTTAGGGCTACAATTAGGGAAAGGAGTGGGGAACTTTTTTTGTTTACCTTTCGGAGCACAGAAAGCTCGGTGCTCCGTGAATCGATTGCTATGCCTCATCGAGAAAACGGCCTTATTGAAATAGGGCCGTTCTATGCAGGGACCCACACCCTGAGGGCCAGGTGGTGGCTGGGTGGTTCTGTGGAGGCAAAGGATGGATTTGATGAAGATTCAGTGTAAGAACATCACTCTCTTTTTCCTCAACAGGCTGGGCCACAGCAGGCTCAAATGATGTGAAATGGTGTGATGGACCTAAAAATGGTGGATGGTATAAAAACAAGGTAAGTATTTCATTTGTAATAAGTTCTAAAGTTCCTAAAAAATGAAACAAGGCAGAAAAATATCACTAAATCATTGCTGTTCAATGTCAATCATAAACCAGTTACTCTTGGGGTAGTACATTGTACTACTTTACGTGATAATTTAAAAAGAATACAGCCTTTTCACAATATTTTTTTTTCCCCATAATCACCTGTTGGAGTCATTGGGCGTGATCAAGAACTACGGCCGCCGTCGCTAGTATGGCGGCCGTAGGCGTACTGCGCATGCGCCGGGCAGATGTTGCCCGGCGTCACTATGGAAACGCCCGATCGTAGATCGGGCGTCCATAGTAGCCGAGGGGACGTCCTCCAGCGTCCCTACGCTCACGTTACTGCTGGTGGGCGGGGGGAGGTAAGTAAATGAGGGTGGGGGGGCGTGCTAAG
>WWET01009366.1:16258-28265 GCA_011038615.1 Limnodynastes dumerilii
CAGATAGCATTCTATCGATTACTGCTCAATATAGTGAACATCCTGGTGACCTCCATACAACACCAAGGCATTCTAGTTACAGATATACTATACAAAGGGCATTCTAGATACAGATATACTATACAAAGGACATTCTAGTTATAGATACAAAGGGCATTCTAGTTACAGATATACCATACAAAGCGCATTCTAGTTACAGATATACTATACAAAGGACATTCTAGTTACAGATATACCATACAAAGCGCATTCTAGTTACAGATATACCATACAAAGGGCATTCTAGTTACAGATATACCATACAAAGCGCATTCTAGTTACAGATATACTATATCCTTGTATGATCAGTGTACAGAGAGATGTGGGGGGCTTTCTATAGAGGTGTATAAAAGTATATAGTGTACTTCCCATGAATACAATATATAAAGGAAACAATTTAATATAATGTTACCAGAAGCCTTCTAGTAATCTCCCCACAGCCCAACAACACAATAACACACATCTTCCTAATGACAGCAATGAACAATCAGAATAATACTAATAAAGCACAGAGAGAGATTGTAAGGACACACACTGCATAGAGGACATTCTACTAACAGACACACTGCAAAACATTCTAATCACCTGCAACCAGGTCATCTCCTAAGCAGCACAAAAACGGCCACCCCTCCACCACAACACAGACATTCCTCTGTCACCACACATATCATCTCCTAACACCACAAACACCCTCATCCACCAGAGAAGACACAACACAACTCACACAGACATTCCTCTGTCACCACATATATAGTTGCTGAGGAGGCTAGTGCTTGCTCCGGGGGCTCTTGCACAGTTAAATTATAAGTCCAAAGGTGAAGGAGGCAACTCCAGGAGACTGGGTAAGGTGTAAGCAAAAATCTCACAAATAATATGTATACATAATAACACAAAACAACTCCTCTTTCTCCAATATAACTTGCTGGCGGTGCAATCCCAAATAATTTCACAATAGTCAGTAGGAAAGATGTCACATGTCACATATAGTATAAAGTCAGGATAACTTCCCAATCTCTGTCACTGAGCGGCAGGCTACACAATGCAGAATAATAATAATAATAACAATAACAAAAGCAATAATAATATACATTTATATCATTATTATTATTATTATTATTACTATTATGATTAACATTATGATTATTATCATCATTAATATATTATCATTATTATTATATGTTTCCTTCCCTGCACCCGATATTATTACACCCGATCCCTATTCTCCATATTCTCCGCCGACATAGGAGCGATATTTATCATCCCGACACTCAGCTCAGGTTATAAATCATGATATGAGAGAAATATTCCCTCACACTGTGTGACCCCGAGAATTCATAGGCAATCTCCACTGATTATACCATTTATAGTCATCATATATACAGTAATAATACACAGAATAATTATACACAGAATAATACACAGGATCATTATAAATACATAGCATAATAATAATTATAATACACACATAATAATACACATCAGCATACTAATAATAATTATAATACAAAGCATAATAATACACAATATAATAATATACAGAGTAATACGCTGCATAATAATACATAGAGTAAAACACAACATAATAATACACAGCATAGTAATATACAGAATAATAGACAACAGAATATTAAACAGAATAATAATACACAAATAATTATACATAGAACCCTACTACACAACATAATAATACAAAGCATAATAATACACAACATAATAATATACAGAGTAAAACGAAGGATAATAATACACAGAGTAATACACAACATAATATTACACAGAATAATGCAATACACAACATAATAATACACAGCATAATAATATGCAGAATAATACACAACAGAATATTATACAGAATAATAATACACAACATAATAATACATAAAATCCAACAACACAACTCAATAGTACACAGAATAATAATACACAACATAATAATAATACACAGAATAGTAGTATACAGAATAGACATATACAGAATAGTAATATACAGGATAATAATATACAACAAAATACATAGCATAAAAATGCACAGCATAATAATATACAGAATAATTCAATACACAACATAATAATACACAGATAGTGACACAGAATAATAATACAGAATAATGCAATAAACAACATAATAATAATAACAATATTAATAATAATAATACACAGAATAATGATATACAGAATAATGCACAACATAATAATAATACACAGAAAAATACTCAAAATAATAATACACAGAATAATACACAGAAAAATAACACACAACATAATAATACACAGAATAATAATACAAAACATAATAATAAACACGATAATATACATAATATTCATAATTCACAACATAATAAAAATATAAAACAATAATTACACACAAAATAAAAATACAATACACAACATAATAATAATGCACAGAATAATACATAGAAAAATACACAGTATAATAATACACATAATATACAGAATAATACATAGGATAATTATAAATAAACAGCTTAATAATACACAACAGCATAATAATACACAGAATAATAGATACAATAATTATAAATACACAGCATAATAATACACAACAGCATAATACACATAATAATACATAGAATAGTTATAAATACACAGCATAATAATACACATCATAATAATACACAGGATAATAATGCTTAGAAAAGAACCCATAAAAAAATACATCGACAAATGCATTGTTAGTAAACAGGATAATAATAGACAAATATATAAAATAATAACACAGAGAATAATAATCCACAGCATTATACATAGAATATTACACAGAATATTACAAAGAATATTACAAGGCATAATACTACACAAAATATTACATAGAATAATACACACAATATTTCATAGAATAATACACATAATATTACATAGAATAATACACATAATATTACATAGAATAAAACACGGCATAATAATACAAAAAAAAATTACATATAATATTACACAGAATAGTACACGGCATAATAATACCAAGAATATTACACGGAATATTACATAGAATATTACACAGAATATTACATAGAATATTACACGGCATAATACCAGGAATATTATATAGAATATCACACAGAATATTACATCGAAAATTACACGGCATAATACCCAGTATATTATATAGAATATTACATAGAATATTATATAGAATATTACACAGAATATTACACAGAATATTACATAGAATATTACACGGCATAATACCCAGTATATTACATAGAATATTATATAGAATATTACATAGAATATTACACAGAATATTACATAGAATATTACACGGCATAATACCCAGTATATTACATAGAATATTATATAGAATATTACATAGAATATTACACAGAATATTACATAGAATATTACACGGCATAATACCCAGTATATTACATAGAATATTATATAGAATATTACATAGAATATTACACAGAATATTACATAGAATATTACACGGCATAATACCCAGTATATTACATAGAATATTATATAGAATATTACATAGAATATTACACAGAATATTACATAGAATATTACACGGCATAATACCCAGTATATTACATAGAATATTATATAGAATATTACATAGAATATTACACAGAATATTACATAGAATATTACACGGCATAATACCCAGTATATTACATAGAATATTATATAGAATATTACATAGAATATTACACAGAATATTACATAGAATATTACACGGCATAATACCCAGTATATTACATAGAATATTATATAGAATATTACATAGAATATTACACAGAATATTACATAGAATATTACACGGCATAATACCCAGTATATTACATAGAATATTATATAGAATATTACATAGAATATTACACAGAATATTACATAGAATATTACACGGCATAATACCCAGTATATTACATAGAATATTATATAGAATATTACATAGAATATTACACAGAATATTACATAGAATATTACACGGCATAATACCCAGTATATTACATAGAATATTATATAGAATATTACATAGAATATTACACAGAATATTACATAGAATATTACACGGCATAATACCCAGTATATTACATAGAATATTATATAGAATATTACATAGAATATTACACAGAATATTACATAGAATATTACACGGCATAATACCCAGTATATTACATAGAATATTATATAGAATATTACATAGAATATTACACAGAATATTACATAGAATATTACACGGCATAATACCCAGTATATTACATAGAATATTATATAGAATATTACATAGAATATTACACAGAATATTACATAGAATATTACACGGCATAATACCCAGTATATTACATAGAATATTATATAGAATATTACATAGAATATTACACAGAATATTACATAGAATATTACACGGCATAATACCCAGTATATTACATAGAATATTATATAGAATATTACATAGAATATTACACAGAATATTACATAGAATATTACACGGCATAATACCCAGTATATTACATAGAATATTATATAGAATATTACATAGAATATTACACAGAATATTACATAGAATATTACACGGCATAATACCCAGTATATTACATAGAATATTATATAGAATATTACATAGAATATTACACAGAATATTACATAGAATATTACACGGCATAATACCCAGTATATTACATAGAATATTATATAGAATATTACATAGAATATTACACAGAATATTACATAGAATATTACACGGCATAATACCCAGTATATTACATAGAATATTATATAGAATATTACATAGAATATTACACAGAATATTACATAGAATATTACACGGCATAATACCCAGTATATTACATAGAATATTATATAGAATATTACATAGAATATTACACAGAATATTACATAGAATATTACACGGCATAATACCCAGTATATTACATAGAATATTATATAGAATATTACATAGAATATTACACAGAATATTACATAGAATATTACACGGCATAATACCCAGTATATTACATAGAATATTATATAGAATATTACATAGAATATTACACAGAATATTACATAGAATATTACACGGCATAATACCCAGTATATTACATAGAATATTATATAGAATATTACATAGAATATTACACAGAATATTACATAGAATATTACACGGCATAATACCCAGTATATTACATAGAATATTATATAGAATATTACATAGAATATTACACAGAATATTACATAGAATATTACACGGCATAATACCCAGTATATTACATAGAATATTATATAGAATATTACATAGAATATTACACAGAATATTACATAGAATATTACACGGCATAATACCCAGTATATTACATAGAATATTATATAGAATATTACATAGAATATTACACAGAATATTACATAGAATATTACACGGCATAATACCCAGTATATTACATAGAATATTATATAGAATATTACATAGAATATTACACAGAATATTACATAGAATATTACACGGCATAATACCCAGTATATTACATAGAATATTATATAGAATATTACATAGAATATTACACACCTGTTGGCTCCGCTCCTCGTCTCACCTGAGCTGCAGCTGCGGCTACCGTCGTCTGGCCCCGGGCTCCTGCCCAGTGTCTGCGCGCGGGGTCCCTGATGCTCCCCAAGTAAGAGCCCGGGCTGGGTGTAAAAGGTAGGGATCCCACCAGCTCCCAGGAGTCCCAATCCAGAACGCGTCGCCAGCAGATGGGCCCCTGGGTGCAGTGAGTGCATGTGGCCCCTGGGTGGTGGGGAAGGGTCCTTGTTGAGTCCCAAAATCTCTTGGATGCCAAAACCTGTGGTCCTGGGAGGGGCGGGGGGGCCCTCTCTCCCGGTCATACTGTCCCTGTCTGGTCCCAGAGCTGACTGCTCCCCGACTCCTCTTATCAGCTTATATCCCGACCAGACACCTCCCATCCTCCAGCCCAGAGACACGGGCGGGGAAGGGGGAGAGGGGGGCTCCCGGGAACCAGGCAGCACCAGGGCACCCCAAAGCTTGCAACTAGGTTGTACCCGGGCTACACTACTCCCCAAAACCAAGCTGTACCCGGGCTACACTGCTCCCCAAAACCAAGCTGCACCTGGGCCACACTTTTCCCCAAAACCAAGCTGCACCTGAGCAACACTGCTCCCCCACACCAACCTGCACCTGAGCAACACTGCTCCTCCAAACCAAGCTGCACCTAAGCAACACTGCTCCCCCAAACCAACCTGCACCTGAGCAACACTGTTCCCAAAAACCAAGCTGCACCTAAGCAACACTGCTCTCCAAAACCAACCTGCACCTGAGCTATACTTCCCCCCAAAACTTAGCTGCATCTGAGTAACACTGCTCCCCCAAACCAACCTGCACATGGGCTACACTGCTCCCCCAAGCCAACATGCACCTGAGCTACACTGCTCCCCAAAACGAAGGTGCATCTGAGCAACACTGCTCCTCCAAACCAACCTACACCTGGGTTACACTGCTCCCCAAAACCAACCTGCACCTGAGCTATACTTCCCCCCAAAACTTAGCTGCATCTGAGCAACACTGCTCTGCAAAACCAACCTGCACCTGGGCAACACTGCTCCCCAATACCAAGATGCACCTGAGCAACACTGCTCCCCCAAACCAACCTGCATGTGGGCTACATTGCTCCCCAAAATCAAGATGCACCTGAGCAACACTGCTCCCCAAAACCAACCTGCACCTGAGCTATACTTCCACCCCCAAAACTAAGCTGTATCCAGGCTATACTGCTCCCCAAAACCAAGCTGTATCCAAGCTACACTATTCCCCAAAACCAAGCTGTATCCAAGATACACTGCTCCCCAAAACCAAGCTGCACCTGAGCAACACTGCTCCCCAAAACAAACCTGCTCCTGAGCAACACTGCTCCCCCAATCCAACCTGCAGCTGAGCAACACTGCTCCCCAAAACCAAGCTGCACCTCACCAACACTACTCCCCGAAACCAAGCTGCACCTGGGCAACACTGCTCCCCCAAACCAACCTGCACCTGACCAACACTGCTCCCTAAAACCAAGCTGCACCTGAGCAACACTGCACCCCAAAACCAAGCTGCACCTGATCAACACTGCTCCCCCAAACCAACCTGCACCTGGGCAACACTGCTCCCCAAAACCAACCTGCACCTGAGCAACACCGCTCACCAAACCAACCTGCACCTGAGCAACACTGCTCCCCAAAACCAAGCTGCACCACACCAACACTGCTCCCCAAAACCAAGCTGAACCTGGGAAACACTGCTCCCCAACCCAACCTGCACCTCACCAACACTGCTCCAAAAAACCAAGCTGCACCTCACCAACACTGCTCCCCAAAACCAAGCTGCACCTGAGCAACACTGCTCCCCAAAGCAAAGTTGTACCTGAGCAACACTGCTCCCCAAAACCAAACTGCACCTCGCCAACACTACTCCTTAAAACCAAACTGCATCTGAGAAACACTACTCCCCAAAACCAACTTGTACCTGAGCAACACTGCTCCCAAAACCAAGCTACATCTGAGCAACACTGCTCCCCAAAACCAACCTGCACCTGGGCAACACTGTTCTCCAAAACTAAGCTGCATCTGAGCAACACTGTTCCCCAAAACTAAGCTGCATCTGAGTAACACTGCTCCTCAAAATCAACCTGCACCTGGGCTGCACTGCTTCCCAAAACCAAGCTGTTCCTGGCCAACACTGCTCCCCAAAACCAAGCTTCATCTGAGCAATACTGCTCCCCAAAATCAAGCTGCATCTGAGCAACACTGCTCCCCCAAACCAACCTGCACCCGGGTAACACTGCTCCCCAAAACCGACCTGCACCTGGCCAACACTGCTCCACAAAACTAAGCTGCATCTGAGCAACACTGCTCACCAAAACCAACCTGCACCTGAGCAACACTGCTCCCCAAAACCAAGCTGTTCCTGGCCAACACCGCTCCCCCAAACCAACCTGCACCCGGGCAACACTGCTCCTCAAAACCAACCTGCACCTGAGCAACACTGCTCCCCAAAACCAAGCTGCTCCTGGCCAACACCGCTCCCCAAAACCAACCTGCACCCGGGCAACACTGCTCCCCAAAACCAACCTGCACATGAGCACCACTGCTACCTCAAAACCAACCTGCACCTGAGCAACACTGCTCCCCAAAACTAAGCCCTGGCCAACACTGCTCCCCAAAACCAACCTGCACCTGAGCAACACTGCACCCCCAAACCAACCTGCACCTGGCCAACACTGCTCTCCAAAACCAAGCTTCATCTGAGCACCACTGCTCCCCAAAATCAAGCTGCATCTGAGCAACACTGCTCCCCCAAACCAACCTGCACCCGGGCAACACTGCTCCCCAAAACCAACCTGCATCTGAGCAACACTGCTCCCCCAAAACCAAGCTGCACCTGGGTAACACTGCACTCCAATACCAAGCTGCACTTGAACAACGCAGCTCCCCAAAACCAACCTGCACTTGAGCAACACTGCTTCCCAAAACCAAGCTGTTCTTGGCCAACACTGCTCCCCAAAACCAAGCTTTACCCAGGCAACACTGCTTCCCAAAACCAAGCTGCACCTGGGCAACACTGCTCCCCAAAACCAAGCTGCACCTGGGTAACACTGCTCCCCAAAACCAAGCTGCACTTGAGCAACGCTGCTCCCCAAAACCAACCTGCACTTGAGCAACACTGCTCCCCAAAACCAAGCTGTATCCAGGCAACACTGCTTCCCAAAACCAAGCTGCACCTGGGCAACACTGCTTCCCAAATCCAAGCTGTTCCTGGCCAACACTGCTCCCCAAAATCAAGCTGCACCTGAGCAACACTGCTCCCCAAAGCAAAGTTGTACCTGAGCAACACTGCTCCCCAAATCCAACCTGCACCTGGGCAACATTGCTCCCCCAAACCAAACTTCATTTGAGCAACGCTGCTCCCAAAATCAAGCTGCATCTGAGCAACACTGCTCCCCAAAACCAACCTGCACATGAGCACCACTGCTACCTCAAAACCAACCTGCACCTGAGCAACACTGCTCCCCAAAACTAAGCTGCATCTGAGCAACACTGCTCCCCTAAACCAACCTTCACCCGGGCAACACTGCTCCCTAAAACCAACCTGTACCTGAGAAACACTGCTGACCCAAACCAAGCTCCATCTTGGCAATACTGCTCCCCAAAACCAAGCTGCACCTGGGCTATATTGCTCCCCAAATCCAGTTCCAGCAACTAGGCTTACATGGGCACCCCAGCTCAGGGAGATTAGGCTACTTCAAGCCCTAGGTGCCACTCTGCGCCTGTAATGAGCCAGCATCTGTGACCTCCAGGATTCTGTAGCTTGGTAGAGAATGACCTGGAGGCTTCTGTGAGCTGTTATCATTGTTTAGCACATCCCTTTGCACACTGATGCTCTCCAGCAATGCCTCCTGTTGCTACTACTAGATGCAGCTGTATTGGAATGAATAGAAAACACATAAAATGGCAGCAGCCAATCACAATGTAACATGCAGCCCTCTCCACACTCTTAGACGCCAAAAGAAGACACTGATAGCAGCCGTTCAGTGATGGCAAATAGTCTCAGCACCATATCACATGCATTCTGCATATATATCTGCCTGATCCTCACTACACAAGGAGAGCTCACCCGCATCACTGCACCGGGTGTAACCAAATCACCGAAAGACAAGATGGAGAAACAGAAGAGCAATGACAAAGGATGAGTAAGACCATGGCGACAAGAGAGTAACAGGAGAGATGGAGTGATATCATCAGGATAAGAGAGTAACGGGAGAGATGGAGTGACACCATGATGACAAGAGAGTAACAGGAGAGATGGAGTAAAATCATCAGGATAAGAGAGTAACAGGAGAGATGGAGTGACACCATGACAACAAGAGAGTAACTGGAGAGATGGAGTGACACCATGACAACAAGAGAGTAACAGGAGAGATGGAGTAATATCATCAGGATAAAAGAGTAACAGGAGAGATGAAGTGACACCATGACGATAAGAGAGTAACAGGAGAGATGGAGTGACACCATGACGACAAGAGAGTAACAGGAGAGATGGAGTGACACCATGACGTTAAGAGAGTAAAAGCAGAGCTGGAGTAACACCATGACGACAAGAGAGTAAAAAGAGAGATGGAGTAATATCAGGATAAAAGAGTAACAGCAGAGATGGAGTAATATCATCCGGATAAGAGAGTAACAGGAGGGATGGAGTGACACCATGATGATAAGAGAGTAACAGGAGAGATGGAGTAATATCATCAAAATAAGAGAGTAACAGGAGAGATGGAATAATATCATCAGGATAAGAGAGTAACAGGAGAGATGGCGTAACATCATGACGATAAGAGTGTAACAGGAGAGAAGGAGTAATATCATCAGGATAAGAGAGTAACAGGAGAGATGGAGTAATATCGTGAGAAGAGAGTAACAGGAGAGATGGAGTAATATCATCAGTATAAAAGAGTAACAAGAGAGATGGAGTGACAGCATGACGACAACAGAATAACAGGAGTTATGGAGTAATATAATCAGGATAAGAGAGTAACAGGGAGAGTTGGAGTAATATCATCAGGATAAGACAGTAACAGGGAGACATGGAGTAATATCATCAGGATAAGAGAGTAACAGGGAGAGATGGAGTAATATCATCAGGATTGAGTAACAGGGAGAGATGGAGTAATATCATTAGGATAAGAGAGTAACAGGGAGAGATGGAGTAATATCATCAGGATTGAGTAACAGGGAGAGATGGAGTAATATCATTAGGATAAGAGAGTAACAGGAGATATGGAGTAATATCATCAGGTGTAGAGAGTAACAGTGAGAGATGGAGTAATGTCATCAGGATAAGAGAGTAACAGGGAGAGATGGAGTAATATCATCAGGATAAGAGAGTCAAAGTGAGAGATAGAGTAATATCATCAGGATAAGAGAGTCAAAGTGAGAGATGGAGTAATGTCATCGGGATAAGAGAGTAACAGTGAGAGATAGAGTAATATCATCAGGATAAGAGAGTAACAGGGAGAGATGGAGTAATATCATCAGGATAAGAGAGTAACAGGGAGAGTTGGAGTAACATCATGACGATAAGAGAGTAACAGGGAGAGATGGAGTAATATCATCAGGAGTAGAGAGTAACAGGGAGAGATAAAGTAATATCATCAGGAGTAGAGAGTAACAGTGAGAGATGGAGTAATATCATCAGGATAAGAGAGTAACAGGGAGAGATGGAATAATATCATCAGGATAAGAGAGTCAAAGTGAGAGATGGAGTAATGTCATCAGGATAAGAGAGTAACAGGGAGAGATGGAGTAATATCATCAGGATAAGAGAGTAACAGGGAGAGATGGAGTAATATCATCAGGATTGAGTAACAGGGAGAGATTGAGTAATATCATTAGGTGTAGAGAGTAACAGTGAGAGATGGAGTAATGTCATCACGATAAGAGAGTAACAGGGAGAGATGGAATAATATCATCAGGAGTAGAGAGTAACAGGTTGAGATGGAGTAATATCATCAGGATAAGAGAGTAACAGGGAGAGATAAAATAATATCATCAGGATAAGAGAGTAACAGGGAGAGATGGAGTAATATCATCAGGATAGAGTAACAGGGAAAAATTGAGTAATATCATCAGGATAAGAGAGTAACAGGGAGAGATAGAGTAATATCATCAGGTGTAGAGAGTAACAGGGAGAGATGGAGTAATATCATCAGGTGTAGAGAGTAACAGGTTGAGATGGAGTAATATCATCAGGATAAGAGAGTAACAGGGAGAGATGGAGTAATATCATCAGTATAAGAGCGTAAAAGGGAGAGATGGAGTAATATAATGAGGAGTAGAGAGTAACAAAGAGAATCGGTGATGGAAGAGGTAATATTGTCTGGAGAAGGTCATATTGGGGGGAGTAATACTGTATGATATTGGAGGGAGTATTACTGTGTGATATTGGGGGGTGGTAATAGTG
>WWET01009369.1:16753-28246 GCA_011038615.1 Limnodynastes dumerilii
CCTGAACATCTGGTAAACACGCTCAAGCTCTGATTCCACAGGAAACATGGTTTTAATGTCACCCTGGATTTCTTCTATTTTCCAACTTCTCCAATGGACAGAAGGATTTCCTGGGAGTTCCATTGCTTGTTACAATCTACCTCCAGCGTTTAAGTTGTGAAGGATTGCTGAAGCCCACACATCTAGGGCACAGTCTACAAATAAACGGTCCTTGACAGGAAGGTGCCACGGTTTAGGAGCCATGTGGGAGGCTGTTCCAGACCTGCTCTGAAGAACTTTTCCTTCCACATTTGCAAGAACAAAGTCTGTAACTTTAAAGCAACAGCAATTCCTGATCAAACACCGAGACGTTCTCAGCTTCAATGTCCAGAGGAACCAGTAGTTTGTCTTCCATAAATTCCATTGCATTGTCTTTCTGTACTGCTCGTCTGTTATCCAGAGGTTCCGGAAGATCTCTGAAAGAAGGGAAAATGAAACATCTTTTAAAGGTTACAATTTTTTTTACAATATTAAAGAGTAAAGTAGACACATTCTAAGGCCTATGGGCTGGATCCAGACACAAGTGCTTGAAACGAGTTACCCTGGGCTAAACCATGTTCATTGCAGGGGGAGTCAAGATAATTGTATTCTTTGCATGCAGGGATATATCTTTACTGCACACAGACACTGACCAGCTTTACTATCACACTGTTATTTATCACCTCTCATCTCTAATACCATTATATTATTACACAGATACTGACCAGCGTTTCTATCACTGTTATTTAGACTTGGGATAGGAATCATAATCTATCATCTCTAATACTGTTTGCAACAGATGAAATATGACTCCCCTGCAATCAACCTGGTTTATCCCAGGAGTAACTCATATCAAGCACTTGTTATCAGGATCCAAGCTCTTGTTACTTCCTTACCAATGGTCACTATAATATGGATGGTTTTTTGTGATCCTGTGTAGAAAGCAGCTATAAGGACTAGAAAAATGTTTGGGAAATACAGAATGTTTCTCAGGATATCACCCAACAGGGAAAAGCACATCTGACAAACTAACGGCTCTTATAAAGAGACAGGGAAAATAATGAATTATAATATAAGCTTTACTCAGCGCCACCTGTGTGACTTGTATCTATTACAGTAAATGTTCCCCCTGTTATTCCATCATAGTGAGTGCACACATAGAATCAAAGGCACCGGGAAAGGCACCATCACATGAGTGAATAAGTAAATAAAGAAATCCTTCAGTAGATACATCATTTTGTGTTGGTACACTACAGATTCCAGCAAGCTCAGTCGGCCATTAATAGCTTAGGCATGCTGGTTCTTGCAGTACTGCAAACACCAGAATGCCCATTGCATGCATGCTGGCACCTGGGGAACCATAAGTGCCAACATCTAATACGCAACACAATAAAACCTAAGTCAATCAGGCCAAAAACATAACAAATACAGTAATTCTTACCGACATGCAGGTTCTGCATTAGTATAATATCCAGTCTTGTAAGCTTTAAACCCATTGGAACACGCTCGGCAAAACAAACCCCTTCTCATCTCAACGAAACTGCTCCTTCTCATAGGAGAAAATGACGGCAGCAAGGTCTGTTTATAACCCATGATAGTGTGGGAGAGTCCCAGGTTATAAACAAACCTGTCCAATTGCATCTCACAGCATCCATCACCGAAGAACTCACCAACTCCGTGAATATTGACCTTGAATTAATATAGAACTAGTTTTACGTGTCTGGAGCTTGTGAGAGATTCTTTACTTACCCCCAGACATTGCTCCTGCCAAGAAGAGTCCCATCAGAGAGGCGCACACCAGAACACCATCAGCACACACTTAGCAACAGCGGCTTCTCTTCTAGGATGCACAGCTCAGGGGCAGTGTATGGTAAGAACACCGATAAACATGGTGCAAATGTTCATCAGCGGAACATTATACAGCTTGATGTCAAGATGGACCATTCCCCAGGTATGCATAAAGTCCAACACACACTCTGCAGACTAAAGCGCTTCACTATGTCTTCTTGTAAACCAAACCTGAAGGAAAATAAAAAAAGTGAAGATTTTTTTTTTTTTATTATATACAAAAATGTACTAGATGGAACGTGATTCATTGGTGACGCCTACTATAAAATGACCTTAGGTTTAGAGATAAAATGCAGCGTTCCCGCTGTCGCCACCTCCTGGACAAACACATCACTGCTGGTATAAAATGCAGCCTCAGGGGTCATGATGTTGGGGGGGACAGGTGAGGCAGACAGGTGTTCCAGAAGTGAGATGTCCCTTGGGGGTCTCTCCTTTGTCAGCATATTTAGAACCACAACTGGACCCAAAACACAGAAACAGGGGTATTAATGTATTTTGTATTGTTTTTAAATTGTAGCTGACCAAAGGTATCAAATTCCCCAATAAATATGTGATACATCAGTGTTACAAACATCATATACACAAGAGTCACGTGGCACGTGGACCATTAATGGACCAATATATTTATTGTGGACAGATGGTATTGTATCGAACGTCACAGACCAGAACATATCAGACACAAGTAATCAGAGTTCCAGTCACAGTTAATGCCGAATTAGCCAAAAGGAAGACATTTAATAGTAAAGAAAATATTATTTATAGGTGTTTATATAGTGCTATGACATTACACAGCGCTTTACAGAGAATATTTCACATTCACATCAGTCCCGGCCATATTGGAGCTTCATACTAAGGTCCCTAACACACACACAGACACAGGCATAAGGGTTCATTCATTCAGCAGCCAACTAACCTACCAGCATGTTTTTGGAGTGTGGGAGGAAACCGGAGCACCCGAAGGAAACCCACACAGACACAGGGAGAACACACACACTCCACACAGACACAGGGAGAAAACACACACGAACAGATGTCATTTTGGACATGGATAACAGGGCTTCCTCTTGTACCTTCTTCCCAGCTCCTGCAGTAGTGGCATTGATGGCAGGGACATCAGAGGGCCATTATCTCACAGCGTTTACTGTAACCAGTACAATGAGACAGGTTCAGATAACAAGTATGACCCACAGCTGCAGCCACCCCCTGCAGGCAGGCACAGTTCAATACCCCTTTAGTCCGGAACCTACTGCAACAAACAAAGACCATCAATGACCAAGGAGAGGGTCACCAAGTGCCTTTTAAACCCAAGTCAGCCAATCAGCATAGGTAACAGCTACATAGCAGCAACAAGCCAATTACAGCAAGAGCTCTGACACACAGGGCAATCCATAGGCAAAACAGACAAGCAATCAGGACAAAGGTGCCACACAGCCCACAGTGATTCACAGGACAAAACAGATAGCAGTGCATGGTATGAACCTTGATCCTCCAGCATGACCCCTTCCACCAGGTACACAATACTCCACTCCTGAGCTTCCAACTGTCACTCCCCAGATTTCATGAACTAATGTTTGAAAAATGTTTTTAATAGAAGTGGTTACCAGAGTAACTGAGACAGTTGGAAACCCAGGAGCAGAGCCTCCAGAGAATCACAGTTCTCCACTTCCACAAAGTCCACCTTCCTAAAATCTCACCTCCTTGCCTTTGTGGGGTACATGTTTCTCAGTCATTTTACTAAGCCAGGGCTGGCCAACCAGGTATCAGCTATGTCTATGCAGACAAAGGTGTTACAATACCAGTGTCCCATCTAACTGGGGCCTGGTCTTCACTAGAGCCCCTGATGGTGGGGATAATCTGGGCTGCAGGACACCCAGCAGCTTGCCGCCCCCAGTAGGCAGTAACCAGTACTAAAGTACAGTGCCCAGAGATGAAGAACCACTGGGAGAGCAGAGAACAAGATCCAGGCAAGTACCAGAGCAGGAGTGAAGGACAGAAGAGATATACATCAGGAACAGAGAGGTGGAATAACCAGTACAGGACTGGAGTGCACACAGAGTAACAGAGCAGCGCAGATGGTAAAGCACAGGTATAATTCTGAATACACAAGACTGTTATCCACTAGCATATAATGACAGGCAGGGGCAATCACACTGCAAGAACACACTCACAACCAAGGAGAGAAACAAAGGCAGCATAGTAAGAGAACAATAACTGGAGGAAAGCAGAATCAGGGCACTAAAAACACAGGAGAACAATGCAGACCAACACACAAACAGGATACTAGCTCAGAATGACAACCAACTAGAAACCATGCCCAGCAAGGAGGCTATCAGCTGACAGCTATTTAAGGGCAGAGCCACATCCCCATTGGCTGCTGAATGCACACAGCCAAATCCTCAGCTAAGGCATCCCAGCTGCAAGGTAATCAGTTAGGATCCCTAACAAAAAGGAATGCTGCAGGGAAAACATGGACCAGACTACCCTGCTACAGTACAATGATAATATTAAACGCTGCTGCCATACTGCATGATGAGCACTGGATCCTAGGTTCTCACCCACACTTACTTCTGAGATTCTTTCACCATTTGTAACAACCAAATCTAAGATGACCTCTTTGTGAGTGGGCTCTCTCACCAGTTGCTTGAGGGAAGCTCCCTGTAATGAAATTAATATGTCCCCACTTCTAGTGGAGCTTGCTGAAGGCTTCCCTGGCTTACATTGAAATCTCCCATAATTATTACCTCCCTTTTTAATGCCATTTTAACAATGTCTTGCAGTGTCAACACTCAACTATGTCAGGAAAGTGCTCACAATGCTGTATTCATTTATAGCAAGAAACGGGTGCTTTATCAAAAAGAAAATCAGATATTATCGTCAGATAGGTATAATCAGCTCACCATCAAGAAAAAATGACAAAAGACTGATGGCAAAAACTGAATAGAGTTTACTTCAAAAATAAGACCAGGGACAAGCCAGTGATTACAAAAGACATAATAGCAAGTGTTCAAAGTGCATTCTCACACCAAATAAACAGCTCTCCATGCCTCAAAATATTAGTAAACAATTAAAAAAAACTGAAGAAAAAAGAAAAAAATATCTATATTATAAGGATATAGCAGAAAAATTCATGATTCCAAAACGAGGCATATGACATGTGTCCATTTCCTCATCTTGGAACATTACATAGACAAAGCATTGCATAAACAGAATGAATGTACTTAAAATAAGACACTAACGAGTCTAAAACAAATTAGACTTCCACCGGAGGAAGAATAAGTGCTCTAAAACCAGCAGCCAATATTCTACTAGATAGTGGAGATGATCCTTGTCCCCTGTATTCAATGCCTATAAAACAACCCCTGTATTTTGGTATAAGCACAAGTATATGTCTCTTCATATAGATTAGATGGAACGTGGTCTATCTCATACACAAACACAAATAAATGTATTCTGGTACAAGTGCTAGTATATGTCTCTTCATATAGATTAGATGGAACGTGGAATCTCATACACAAACACAAATAAATGTATTCTGGTACAAGTGCTAGTATATGTCTCTTCATATAGATTAGATGGAACGTGGAATCTCATACACAAACACAAATAAATGTATTCTGGTACAAGTGCTAGTATATGTCTCTTCATATAGATTAGATGGAACGTGGAATCTCATACACAAACACAAATAAATGTATTCTGGTACAAGTGCTAGTATATGTCTCTTCATATAGATTAG
This sequence comes from Limnodynastes dumerilii, assembly GCA_011038615.1. Lineage (NCBI taxonomy): Eukaryota > Metazoa > Chordata > Amphibia > Anura > Limnodynastidae > Limnodynastes > Limnodynastes dumerilii. Next base: position 22,356 of record WWET01009369.1, read on the forward strand.
ATGGAACGTGGAATCTCATACACAAACACAAATAAATGTATTCTGGTACAAGTGCTAGTATATGTCTCTTCATATAGATTAGATGGAACGTGGAATCTCATACACAAACACAAATAAATGTATTCTGGTACAAGTGCTAGTATATGTCTCTTCATATAGATTAGATGGAACGTGGAATCTCATACACAAACACAAATAAATGTATTCTGGTACAAGTGCTAGTATATGTCTCTTCATATAGATTAGATGGAACGTGGAATCTCATACACAAACACAAATAAATGTATTCTGGTACAAGTGCTAGTATATGTCTCTTCATATAGATTAGATGGAACGTGGAATCTCATACACAAACACAAATAAATGTATTCTGGTACAAGTGCTAGTATATGTCTCTTCATATAGATTAGATGGAACGTGGAATCTCATACACAAACACAAATAAATGTATTCTGGTACAAGTGCTAGTATATGTCTCTTCATATAGATTAGATGGAACGTGGAATCTCATACACAAACACAAATAAATGTATTCTGGTACAAGTGCTAGTATATGTCTCTTCATATAGATTAGATGGAACGTGGAATCTCATACACAAACACAAATAAATGTATTCTGGTACAAGTGCTAGTATATGTCTCTTCATATAGATTAGATGGAACGTGGAATCTCATACACAAACACAAATAAATGTATTCTGGTACAAGTGCTAGTATATGTCTCTTCATATAGATTAGATGGAACGTGGAATCTCATACACAAACACAAATAAATGTATTCTGGTACAAGTGCTAGTATATGTCTCTTCATATAGATTAGATGGAACGTGGAATCTCATACACAAACACAAATAAATGTATTCTGGTACAAGTGCTAGTATATGTCTCTTCATATAGATTAGATGGAACGTGGAATCTCATACACAAACACAAATAAATGTATTCTGGTACAAGTGCTAGTATATGTCTCTTCATATAGATTAGATGGAACGTGGAATCTCATACACAAACACAAATAAATGTATTCTGGTACAAGTGCTAGTATATGTCTCTTCATATAGATTAGATGGAACGTGGAATCTCATACACAAACACAAATAAATGTATTCTGGTACAAGTGCTAGTATATGTCTCTTCATATAGATTAGATGGAACGTGGAATCTCATACACAAACACAAATAAATGTATTCTGGTACAAGTGCTAGTATATGTCTCTTCATATAGATTAGATGGAACGTGGAATCTCATACACAAACACAAATAAATGTATTCTGGTACAAGTGCTAGTATATGTCTCTTCATATAGATTAGATGGAACGTGGAATCTCATACACAAACACAAATAAATGTATTCTGGTACAAGTGCTAGTATATGTCTCTTCATATAGATTAGATGGAACGTGGAATCTCATACACAAACACAAATAAATGTATTCTGGTACAAGTGCTAGTATATGTCTCTTCATATAGATTAGATGGAACGTGGAATCTCATACACAAACACAAATAAATGTATTCTGGTACAAGTGCTAGTATATGTCTCTTCATATAGATTAGATGGAACGTGGAATCTCATACACAAACACAAATAAATGTATTCTGGTACAAGTGCTAGTATATGTCTCTTCATATAGATTAGATGGAACGTGGAATCTCATACACAAACACAAATAAATGTATTCTGGTACAAGTGCTAGTATATGTCTCTTCATATAGATTAGATGGAACGTGGAATCTCATACACAAACACAAATAAATGTATTCTGGTACAAGTGCTAGTATATGTCTCTTCATATAGATTAGATGGAACGTGGAATCTCATACACAAACACAAATAAATGTATTCTGGTACAAGTGCTAGTATATGTCTCTTCATATAGATTAGATGGAACGTGGAATCTCATACACAAACACAAATAAATGTATTCTGGTACAAGTGCTAGTATATGTCTCTTCATATAGATTAGATGGAACGTGGAATCTCATACACAAACACAAATAAATGTATTCTGGTACAAGTGCTAGTATATGTCTCTTCATATAGATTAGATGGAACGTGGAATCTCATACACAAACACAAATAAATGTATTCTGGTACAAGTGCTAGTATATGTCTCTTCATATAGATTAGATGGAACGTGGAATCTCATACACAAACACAAATAAATGTATTCTGGTACAAGTGCTAGTATATGTCTCTTCATATAGATTAGATGGAACGTGGAATCTCATACACAAACACAAATAAATGTATTCTGGTACAAGTGCTAGTATATGTCTCTTCATATAGATTAGATGGAACGTGGAATCTCATACACAAACACAAATAAATGTATTCTGGTACAAGTGCTAGTATATGTCTCTTCATATAGATTAGATGGAACGTGGAATCTCATACACAAACACAAATAAATGTATTCTGGTACAAGTGCTAGTATATGTCTCTTCATATAGATTAGATGGAACGTGGAATCTCATACACAAACACAAATAAATGTATTCTGGTACAAGTGCTAGTATATGTCTCTTCATATAGATTAGATGGAACGTGGAATCTCATACACAAACACAAATAAATGTATTCTGGTACAAGTGCTAGTATATGTCTCTTCATATAGATTAGATGGAACGTGGAATCTCATACACAAACACAAATAAATGTATTCTGGTACAAGTGCTAGTATATGTCTCTTCATATAGATTAGATGGAACGTGGAATCTCATACACAAACACAAATAAATGTATTCTGGTACAAGTGCTAGTATATGTCTCTTCATATAGATTAGATGGAACGTGGAATCTCATACACAAACACAAATAAATGTATTCTGGTACAAGTGCTAGTATATGTCTCTTCATATAGATTAGATGGAACGTGGAATCTCATACACAAACACAAATAAATGTATTCTGGTACAAGTGCTAGTATATGTCTCTTCATATAGATTAGATGGAACGTGGAATCTCATACACAAACACAAATAAATGTATTCTGGTACAAGTGCTAGTATATGTCTCTTCATATAGATTAGATGGAACGTGGAATCTCATACACAAACACAAATAAATGTATTCTGGTACAAGTGCTAGTATATGTCTCTTCATATAGATTAGATGGAACGTGGAATCTCATACACAAACACAAATAAATGTATTCTGGTACAAGTGCTAGTATATGTCTCTTCATATAGATTAGATGGAACGTGGAATCTCATACACAAACACAAATAAATGTATTCTGGTACAAGTGCTAGTATATGTCTCTTCATATAGATTAGATGGAACGTGGAATCTCATACACAAACACAAATAAATGTATTCTGGTACAAGTGCTAGTATATGTCTCTTCATATAGATTAGATGGAACGTGGAATCTCATACACAAACACAAATAAATGTATTCTGGTACAAGTGCTAGTATATGTCTCTTCATATAGATTAGATGGAACGTGGAATCTCATACACAAACACAAATAAATGTATTCTGGTACAAGTGCTAGTATATGTCTCTTCATATAGATTAGATGGAACGTGGAATCTCATACACAAACACAAATAAATGTATTCTGGTACAAGTGCTAGTATATGTCTCTTCATATAGATTAGATGGAACGTGGAATCTCATACACAAACACAAATAAATGTATTCTGGTACAAGTGCTAGTATATGTCTCTTCATATAGATTAGATGGAACGTGGAATCTCATACACAAACACAAATAAATGTATTCTGGTACAAGTGCTAGTATATGTCTCTTCATATAGATTAGATGGAACGTGGAATCTCATACACAAACACAAATAAATGTATTCTGGTACAAGTGCTAGTATATGTCTCTTCATATAGATTAGATGGAACGTGGAATCTCATACACAAACACAAATAAATGTATTCTGGTACAAGTGCTAGTATATGTCTCTTCATATAGATTAGATGGAACGTGGAATCTCATACACAAACACAAATAAATGTATTCTGGTACAAGTGCTAGTATATGTCTCTTCATATAGATTAGATGGAACGTGGAATCTCATACACAAACACAAATAAATGTATTCTGGTACAAGTGCTAGTATATGTCTCTTCATATAGATTAGATGGAACGTGGAATCTCATACACAAACACAAATAAATGTATTCTGGTACAAGTGCTAGTATATGTCTCTTCATATAGATTAGATGGAACGTGGAATCTCATACACAAACACAAATAAATGTATTCTGGTACAAGTGCTAGTATATGTCTCTTCATATAGATTAGATGGAACGTGGAATCTCATACACAAACACAAATAAATGTATTCTGGTACAAGTGCTAGTATATGTCTCTTCATATAGATTAGATGGAACGTGGAATCTCATACACAAACACAAATAAATGTATTCTGGTACAAGTGCTAGTATATGTCTCTTCATATAGATTAGATGGAACGTGGAATCTCATACACAAACACAAATAAATGTATTCTGGTACAAGTGCTAGTATATGTCTCTTCATATAGATTAGATGGAACGTGGAATCTCATACACAAACACAAATAAATGTATTCTGGTACAAGTGCTAGTATATGTCTCTTCATATAGATTAGATGGAACGTGGAATCTCATACACAAACACAAATAAATGTATTCTGGTACAAGTGCTAGTATATGTCTCTTCATATAGATTAGATGGAACGTGGAATCTCATACACAAACACAAATAAATGTATTCTGGTACAAGTGCTAGTATATGTCTCTTCATATAGATTAGATGGAACGTGGAATCTCATACACAAACACAAATAAATGTATTCTGGTACAAGTGCTAGTATATGTCTCTTCATATAGATTAGATGGAACGTGGAATCTCATACACAAACACAAATAAATGTATTCTGGTACAAGTGCTAGTATATGTCTCTTCATATAGATTAGATGGAACGTGGAATCTCATACACAAACACAAATAAATGTATTCTGGTACAAGTGCTAGTATATGTCTCTTCATATAGATTAGATGGAACGTGGAATCTCATACACAAACACAAATAAATGTATTCTGGTACAAGTGCTAGTATATGTCTCTTCATATAGATTAGATGGAACGTGGAATCTCATACACAAACACAAATAAATGTATTCTGGTACAAGTGCTAGTATATGTCTCTTCATATAGATTAGATGGAACGTGGAATCTCATACACAAACACAAATAAATGTATTCTGGTACAAGTGCTAGTATATGTCTCTTCATATAGATTAGATGGAACGTGGAATCTCATACACAAACACAAATAAATGTATTCTGGTACAAGTGCTAGTATATGTCTCTTCATATAGATTAGATGGAACGTGGAATCTCATACACAAACACAAATAAATGTATTCTGGTACAAGTGCTAGTATATGTCTCTTCATATAGATTAGATGGAACGTGGAATCTCATACACAAACACAAATAAATGTATTCTGGTACAAGTGCTAGTATATGTCTCTTCATATAGATTAGATGGAACGTGGAATCTCATACACAAACACAAATAAATGTATTCTGGTACAAGTGCTAGTATATGTCTCTTCATATAGATTAGATGGAACGTGGAATCTCATACACAAACACAAATAAATGTATTCTGGTACAAGTGCTAGTATATGTCTCTTCATATAGATTAGATGGAATGTGAGGAAGAATCTGATTCAAAGAAAGGTGCGGGTGATATCCTGGAGGCTATCCATTGGAGACCTGGAAAAGAAACAATTTTGAACATAAATCTCAAGAAACGTGAAATGTGAGTAGGCAATAGGTTGGCTCTAGGAAAGGGGGAGTTCATAGGTTGATGTTACTGCACATGACCTGTTTCTGGGCAAACTACAAAGAAAAGAAAAACACCATAAAGAACCACGAT
>WWET01009370.1:1767-20378 GCA_011038615.1 Limnodynastes dumerilii
ATTAGAGATGAGAGGTGATAAATAACAGTGTGATAGTAATGCTGGTCAGTATCTGTGTAGTAATAATAATAATATAATAGTATTAGAGATGAGAGGTGATAAATAACAGTGTGATAGTAACGCTGGTCAGTATCTGTGTGCAGTAAGCAATTCAAAGATGTATCCCTGCATGCAAAAAATACAATTACCTTGACTCCCCCTGAAAACAACATGGTTTTGACCAGGAGTGACTTTAAGTTCTTATTTTAAGAAGATTCTTAAGTGTGAATCAGGTCCTTAATTTCAATTTCCTTCTTAAGTCTGGATATAGCCCAAGGTGACACAAAAGGGTGGCTGCTCAAATCACATTTTAGGTTTATAAACAGTAAAAGAAAGACTGGGGAAAATAGGGCAGCACGGCGGCTCAGTGAGTAGCATTGTGCCTCACAGCGCTGAGGTCATGAGGTCGATTCCTGGACTAGACCTTCTCTGTGTGCAGTTTGTATGTTCTCCCCGTGTCTGTGTGGGTTTCCTCCGAGTGCTCCGGTTTCTTCCCACATGCCAAAAACATGCTGGTAAGTGAATTGGCTGCTGAATAAATTAACTCTAGTGTGTGTGTGTATGTGTGTGTGTGTGTGTGTGTGTGTGTGTGTATATGCGTGTATATGCGTGTGTGTGTCTGTATTAAGGTCCTTAGTATGTGCTCTATGTAATCTGACAGCACTATATAAAATAAATAATATGCAGCCTGCCATTCTATCTACTTCCCATTTCAACCATTGTAGGACACTAGCCCAGACCTGAACCACGATCCTCATCATCCACCAATGGCTTCACTGGTACCAAGGGAGGTATTGACCGGACGTATGTAAGGGCAAAAGGCCTTGTAGTTTGAGAGCTAGGCCCTGGTAGTTTTGTGTCCCAGACCACAAAAGGTGCAGGACTTATAGGAGAACAGGCAGAGCCATGACCCAATATGCCCATTTGTGGAAATAATCTTTACTCTAATTGTTGGGAGCAATGCTAGGCCCTGGTGTTAGGAGGGCGCTAAGCCCTGGTTATAGTACTGTGCTTAGCCCCTAGAAGGCGCTTAACCCCTGGGTGGAGGCGCTCTGCCCTGGGTGGAGGCGCTATGCCCTGGGTAGTGTGCTAGCAGGGACTAGGCCTGGTAAAGGCTCGTACAGGGTGCAGAGTGGGAGGAAGGTGCCCCTGCAGGTAAGTTCTGTCTCCTGCAAATGTGGTCTGGAGGAGAAAGAAACCACTATCAAGGTGACAAGCATTCCGGAGAGCTTCCCTCTAGATCAGGGTTACAGACTTACGGACATTCCAGAGAGATTCCCTCTAGATCAGGGTTACAGACTTACAAACATTCCGGAGAGCTTCCCTCTAGATCAGGGTAACAGACTTATGGACATTCCGGAGAGCTTCCCTCTAGATCAGGGTTACAGACTTACGGACGTTCCGGAGAGCTTCCCTCTAGATCAGGGTTACATACTTACGGACATTCCGGAGAGCTTCCCTCTAGATCAGGGTTACAGACTTACGGACATTCCGGAGAGATTCCCTCTAGATCAGGGTTACAGACTTACGGACATTCCGGGAGATTCCCAAAATTCAGGCAGTTCTCCCGGTATCCCGGGAGAGCCGGCAAATCTCCCGCAAGGGACTAGAGGCCTGTGGTTTCATGGAAACCACGGCCTCAAGTCCTGCCCCCCTGCCTGGCAACACTAGTATACTAGTGTTGCTAGGGCCAGGGAGCGACTTGATGACGTTATTTGCGCCATCAAGCCCGTCCCGATGCCTATTTCAGCTAAAACCGGGTAAGTATGTGTCAGGGGGCGGGGTTAATAACACAATTTGCATAAACCGTGTCATTAAGCCCCGCCCCTGCATGCATCGCTAGCTTCCCTCCGGGAAAAAGTCGGCAACCCTGCTCTAGGTATACATCTCCTCTGTACCTCACAGTTACAGACAGGACCTGGTGGTACCGGCCCATGGTACCAGCTGACACCGGGAGTCGGGGACAGTGCAAATTGTACTCTGCATTCCATAAGACGAGCTAGGAACCTGGCGTCTATGGGGGTCTGTTTTATTATAGGTGTTCGCACAACTCTAGCACATCACACCAGGCCCCCGAGGTTCAGAGGGACCCTAGTGATCCACTATTGAAGAGGGGGGCCCCAAAAATATTAAGGTACCGGACCCCAAGATTTATGTTGCCAGGCCTGCATCACACGCCTTCACCCCATAACTATGTCCCTGAAATAGAAGCCATTTAGATTCTTCTGTGTGTGTGTTTTACAGGTGCTGGAGCAATCTTAAGGAGAAGCTTAAGACTGGCTGAAATCTTGGAGAAGACTTAAGCCAGGTTGAAGTGTGAGATGGCCATTTCTTAAGGATACTGTAAATGTTCTACAACTGGTCTAAAAGACATCATGGCTTCACTAGACCTTCTCAGCTAGACCATGCTCAAGGTGATCTATCTCTGAATTGGAGCAGCATTCACATACCCAGGAACCTTACACAGAAGCCACAGACACCCTGTGGAATACATCTGTGGTTTTGGGGGCAATTCCCTCTGAGACACGCTGTAAGAAGAGGTTTTTGCTAGTGGAGGATGGGAGTTTGTCATAACGCGATGGCTATTTCAGCAATGGAGACAAGAATTTAATTTCTCTCCTGTTTATGACATTCAGAGTTCCTTCAGAATAATTAAATCCTTACTAAAAACTGAACGATTACTAAAACGCATGGAACCATCAGGGATATTTTATTAATCTCTCAGGAAGACAATGACATACAGTGACTGGTAATGACTCTTATCAGAAAATGTGATATTTCCCATGTTTTCTCCCTGACTAGTGTCAGTATTACCATACATACCTCCTCCACCAATTACTCTATTAGATAGATAGATAGATAGATAGATAGATAGATAGATAGATAGATAGATAGATAGATAGATAGATAGATAGATAGATAGGAGATAAGCTTTTTCCCATCTTCACAGCAAATTGAATCTGGCTCTAATGCTTCCAACCTAAAAATGTTCTAATGCTCATAACACTATATATTTTTTAAGGACATCAAATTTATTTTGTCCGCTCACCTTGTTGGAGAACATATAAGATGTGATCTGAGTTTCTTGGTCCTTTCACTGTTTATTTTTTACAGTAACTGAACGGTTGTCTTGATAGGTAAAATCAGGAAATGTAATATAAGGGGCAGGTAATAAAGTATTGCTGGACAGAAAGATTAGGTAGTGTAAAAGGATAAACAGGAAATATTGCTGGGGTTTTTGTATTTATTTTTTCATGGATACGGTTCCGTAGCGTTTAGATTGTACAGTGTGGTCGTGGTTAGGCACCTCTGTCCGTGCGTGTGTTCCGTACGCACAGGTTTTTATGCAGAGGAGTTATAGTAAGAATCTGGACACAGAAGTCAGCTAAATTCCGTCTGTGGGAGGGGATCAGTCTTGTGCTCAGCCAGAGGAGATGTGTTATGTGTTCAGCCAGTGGAGATATGTTCTGTGATCAGCCAGAGGAGATGTGTTCTGCGATCAGCCAGAGATGTGTCTTGTGATCAGCCAGAGGTGATGTGTTCTGTGATCAGCCAGAGGAGATGTGTTCTGTGATCAGCCAGAGATGTGTTCTGTGATCAGCCAGAGGTGATGTGTTCTGTGATCAGCCAGAGGTGATGTGTTCTGTGATCAGCCAGAGGAGATGTGTTCTGTGATCAGTCAGAGGAGATGTGTCCTAAAAACAGGCAAAGATGGTGTGTCTTCTACACAGTATGAGGGTGTGTGACATTGACTAATAGCTGGACATGGATGGTTAGGGTTAGGCTGCGTGGCATGGATGGTTAGGGTTAGGCTGCTGGGCATGGATGGTTAGGGTTAGACTGCGGGGCATGGATGGTTAGGGATAGGCTGCTGGGCATGGATGGTTAGGGATAGGCTGCGGGGCATGGATGGTTAGGGAGAGGCTGCGGGGCATGGATGGGTAGGGTTAGGCTGCGGGGTATGGATGGGTTGGGGTGGGCATGGATGGATAGGGTTAGGCTGCAGGGCATGGAGGGTTAGGGTTAGGCTCCCGGGCATGGATGGTTAGGGTTAGGCTGCTGGGCATGGATGGTTAGGGATAGGCTGCTGGGCATGGATGGATAGGGTTAGGCTGCAGGGCATGGAGGGTTAGAGATAGGCTGCGGGGCATGGATGGTTAGAGATAGGTTGCGGGGCATGGATGGTTAGGGATAGGCTGCTGGGCTGGGCATGGAAGGGTTAGGCTGCGGGGCATGGATGGTTAGGGTTAGGCTGTGGGGCATGGATGGTTAGGGATAGGCTGCTGGGCATGGATGGTTAGGGATAGGCTGCGGTGCATGGATGGTTAGGGAGAGGCTGCGGGACATGGATGGTTAGGGTTAGGCTGCGGGGCATGGATGGTTAGGGTTAGGCTGCTGGGCATGGATGGTTAGGGATAGGCTGCTGGGCATGGATGGATAGGGTTAGGCTGCAGGGCATGGAGGGTTAGAGATAGGCTGCGGGGCATGGATGGTTAGAGATAGGTTGCGGGGCATGGATGGTTAGGGATAGGCTGCTGGGCATGGATGACTAGGGATAGGCTGCGGGGCATGGATGGTTAGGAATAGGTTGCGGGGCATGGATGGTTAGGGTTAGGCTGCGGGGCATGGATGGTTAGGGATAGGCTGCTGGGCATGGATGGTTAGGGTTAGGCTGCGGGGCATGGATGGTTAGGGAAAGGCTGCGGGGCATGGATGGTTAGGGTTAGGCTGTCGGGTATGGATGGTTAGGGTTAGGCTGCGGGACATGGATGGTTAAGGTCGAAGAAGGGTAAGGTTAGGGTTCAGCTGTGGGAAACAGAGGATTAGGTTTAGGGAAGGGTTAAGGGTAGGGCCGCTTTCTACAACAGAGACTGCTGGAGATTGCCATTCAGCTGCCCAACAATGGTCTTTTCTAAAAAAGCCCATTGGGAACCACATTTGCTAAAGCTCAAGATTCAGAATTCACTGTGATTGTGAACTAAAAATAAAACCTACAACACAATCAGTACAGTACAGTGTTTTGCAATCGATGGAGGTCACCCACTGTAACTGTAATAGACTGTAATAGACTGTAATAGATCGTAATAAAAAAATGAATGAATAGGAACAAGTTTTGAGAATTTTAGATCATACTAATACATAATATCATAATTAAACAGCAAACTAAAGGGCAACCTGAATGTAGAGGGCCACATACAAATGCTCCCCCCAGGGCCGGTGCTAGGTCTCTGGGCAGCCTGTAGCCTCCACACAGTTAATCCCCTGCAATGGCTGAGCAGTTAAAATAAGCGCTGATGCAGGGGATTAACTGAGCCAAAGTTGATGTATTCCGCAATGGCCACCAGTATTGGGGTGTCTACACACCCCTGGGCAAGGGTAAAAGGTAACAGACCATAGCATTGGTTCCCGAGTCTGTATGGGTAGGTCTAGGTGGAGTCAGGTGGCACTGTGGGAGGAGCTGGGTGGGCTTAGGGCGAGCCTCACCCCAGTTCTGCCTGCTCCACCCCCAGCTCCGCCTAGTTCATAGCGCCTCACACCCGCTTTACCTGTCTAGCAGTAGCACTGGACCTCCTTCCATCTAAAATAGTGCATCAATTAAACATAATTCAAGAAGGCAACACAATCAATACAAGTGAATTAAAGCTGTTTATTTGACATTAATTGCAGAATTTACAGCACTACCATTGAATGATAGGAATTAAATAATAAGGAAACCAATTGAAGCAACATTGCAGACAAAGCATTCATGTGTAAGAACGATGCCATCATGACATTGAATAAATAAAAAAGAGCAAAATACAAAATCATTTTTTCCAACATTTTTTTCCGAATTGCGTGAAGAGCGCTGGGGTTTTACTAAGGATTTAAAGTGCCCCAATGTGTCGTTGGGTGGTGTCAGTGCAGTAAAGTAAAGAGAAGTGATTCACCCAGTTACAATGAATACAAATATAACACAGACAGTCAAACAATAGCAAACATCATGTCACGGAATGTTTGAAAATAATAAAATAAAAACAAATATGCAGATGGAGGTTTTTTTATGTTAATTAGCAATGTCCCAATAAACACCAAATAACTTACACGTTTGTTGGCAAAAAAATACATATATATTTCAGGTAAATTACTGCGAGCTTTTTATTTTTAATTACATAATTACTTTAAACTTGATAATATGCCTTAATGGTAAAAAAAATTAACCAATTTCCTCTACATAAAAGAGAACTTTGTGAAATGAATAAATAAATGTCATTACTTAATTTTAAATATATTGGTTGGGGTTAGGGGGAAGGTTTCCCCATATTAAGGGGGAAGAAGGGCAGTTTGTTGTTTATAAAATAAAAGTGATGTTCACAGGGGTTAACAAATGCAAAAAGTTACTAAGGGCCACTAATTCCAGTTTTTGCTCCACCATTCTGTAACCTAAAATGAAGCTTTAAATACAAAATACCAGTAGACAGCGGTTGCAAAGCATTTGAGATTTACAGAATGTAGTTTAAGGTTAAAACAGTTCTCAAACATGGAAGTAAACTTATTTTATTATACAATACTGTTGCTCTCTGTTATGGGTAATGTAAAATCCTCATATAAATACTTATGGATACCAAAGAGTTCTCTTTTATATAGAAAAAAACAGAATTTAGAATAAAACAGTTGTACTGTAACATGGTTTGAGTTGTGCATTCCAAAAGCAATTAACTCTTTATCCTCTGGATCCTGTAAATAACTACACAGCTTCTTATCATTTTATTTGTATAGAGTTCATAGAGATTGCCACAGGAAAATACCAGGAAAAAAAGGATGCTGACAGATAATACAAATACCTGTAACATGCAGTCAGTATGTTCTCAATATTCCCCTCCCTTGCTAAACCCCAGGTGAATAAGAAATACAGGCTGGTAGCAGTGTTCCCATTCCCCCAAAGTATGGTTTAACCGGAGAGATTGCATTAATGTTACAATCTGAGAGATTGCATTAATGTAACAACCAGAGAGATTGCATTAATGTTACAACCGGAGAGATTGCATTAATGTAACAACCGGAGAGATTGCATTAATGCTACTTGAAACTTGCAGCTGAAGATATTATATATTCTTCAACGAGTTTTTATAGATCAAGCCGCATGGGAGTTTTGAGGCCCCGTTTCTAATATACTCAGGGAAGCTACTTGTATGTAATCCTGGTACCGAGCAGGAAACAACCATTTTATAGGCCATAGTTTACAAATTGCACTTTTAAACAAAACATGAACAGTAATAAAGCAAAAATCAAACAAACAATTATTCAAGGATAATAGGCACAAAATATATCTAAAAATGAAAACTGAAACATGAATTTGGCAATGCAAACATGAAATCACATGCAAATAACACTCTACATTTGGCAAATAAAAATAAGATTTCCAACACATAGGCATAGGTTGACGATCACATATTGGGACACTATTTTGTTAAACGCAATAAAAAAAACTTTAAAAAAAAATTCTAAATGATAAAATAATTTGGGGGAAAAAGAAAAACACAAGAAAACTATTTTTAGACATATTGCCCAGTCTCTTTTCAGTCAAACGACCTGTTTAACTTATTTTTGGCAAAATTAAAGGGGTTTCTTTGGCAAAAAAAAGTGATAACATTTTTGCATTAACAGTCTTGTTTTGAATACTGTAAAACGATGAATTGAAACACAAATTGTGTTCTGTGCACTCACAAATAGAAACAAATATGTCACATGTAGCAGATTTCATTGGCAAACTTGTTGGACAGGAATTTTACACGCTGTACACACAGTGCTACCACATGACTGAGTGGATTGGGATAAATCCACCCTTTCTTATGGAAGATGTGTGTTTTAAGGATTCCAAGACAAAGTACAGCAAATGCAAATGAATATAACGTTGTGTTGGTTTTTTTCCATTTATTTCTTTGGCAATACAACAGAAATGACATATACATTAAACATACATATACAAATATTAACTTGACGCAACGAAAATGAACAGCATGGAAAGTATATGAACCTTTGGTATCGTTAGCTGTTGATTTGAGTGTCCGAGTTATATTACGGCATTGTACAATTGGTGGAAAATACATTTATGTACAAAAGTGAATTTTCGGAGTGAAACATGTGAACTGAGAGTTAGAAAGGTGCAAATCCATATTATTACATTAATGATGGACATGCCTGCTACAGCTTAAATGGGGTGAGTTACATATCTTTACCCAGAATTCCCAGGGATCGGGTAAGTTCTATAGTCTTCAGAACAGTTAAGCTCTATGGTTTTCCAATTTTAAATACCAAGGCCCCATCCTCATAGCCCCTGCTACACAATGCTGAAATGCGTGGCATCTGTCTTGGGGGAGGTGGGGTAATGGAGGTGTATTCAATCATCAATACCAGCTCTCTAGATAAGAGAAGTGGGTAAAATCTGGTGGTGGTCTACCCTGCCCAGAGTCCATAATTCCTTATACTCACAGAGAGAAGACTTATGGAATGCATATGGAAGTATATGTGAATAGTGATTGGTTGATTATCCTATTGCTGTTATTTTTACCAATACTATATATTTACAATATTAGCCTATATTAGAAATCTTTGGTATTCTGAGCATCTGAAATGGCTAATTAAATGGTTAAAATGAAGCAGTATCATAAACAGACATTTGGGCTTATTTGATTACATGGTTCTATAGCAATCATATGGTTACTCATGACAACCAATAAGATATTTATATTCTAAACTGTGCTGGAATAAAGATGGCTCATTTGATTTGTTGCCACGGGCCGCATATAACGCATTTTACCTGTATATCATTATATTATGACTTTTATCTAGACACTACCACATTAGGTGAAACAAAATATATTATTATTTTATGAAGATTAGTGTCTCGGCAAAGTCAGATTTAATATGGGCTTATTGAAGACTGTAAGTAAAATGGTGTTTTTTGAATTACAATTATGTTATGGAGAATGGGCTTCTAGTGTCCTCTACACATTGATAGTGTGTGTATTTGTAAATAACATAAATATAGATTAATAAGAAGAACAAATGCTGCCCTACTGTTAAAACACTGAGTTGAATGCTAGAATGGGAAAATGTAAAAATGGACGCGGAAAGATGGTTCAGATACAGAAATGATAGAATATATTTACAGTATTAAGATCATTGTCTTCTGCTAAGCATTAAAGTGTCCCCACAAACAACACAGGCAGACATTATTAAAGGATGGAAGACCTATCAATTCACTGGGAAGAAGCATAAAGCAGAGGTGCCTTGAGTTCCGGCTAAGTTGATATACTACTTGGTGTACAAAACTGGCAGCGTTGGTGTGGGGTACACTTTAAGTCTGTTGCACCAACAACTAAGTTTTGGTTATTAATACAACACAGCATAAAGGACAGTCTTAAAATCACGTAGCATAGATGTTACAAAATGATACTTTTCTTTGCACATGGTCAAAAAAACCCAAAGAGAAACAAACAAGCAAACAAACAAAATGAACCGCTTGTAGGCTGGAGTGCTCTGCAAAACAAGCTCAGGGGTGAACACAGACTGTTTCATCAGCAAACTATGAAAAACTTAAACGTTTTGGGCCCTTTTTCTGCAACTCACCCCAAATTGAAAGTAAAAAAACAAAACAAAAAATAATAAACCCAATGAGATGACATACATTATTTCATCATTAAGCGCACCTGCTTGACTATTACAAAAGCACAACCTAAACCGTATAAAGCTTTTATTCTTTAACTCACATTTACTAAAAGAAACAGTGAACCATTTATTACATACGCTATAATAACATTACTCTAAACACTATTATCTATGAGGTATATCTGAGAAAACTCGATAAGGAATTTGTGTGGCCGTCTGCGTGGCATCGCTGCCGATTTTCATTTTAAAGCTCTGAAACCGTAAAAAATACAAAATCTTTACATAGAAGAAGACATTGCGGAGGAAAAGGGGCTAAAAGGGTTAAACTTTGGTGTTCGGCTTTTGTGTACTATCTTTGGCAGGGAGGTGAATACACTGATGAATGAATCCATGTGAATAATTGTGGTGAAACGCGCACAGTGGTAAAATCACAAAACACTATACTGTTGATTTGGTTCAAGCAAGGCACTCGTCCCTTTGATTGAAAGTTAAACACTGCAAATGAAGTGTTACTTACTAGCATGTTGTAAAATGAAGAACTCAGAGCACCCAATCAGAGTTCTCCTTTTGTTAGTTTTTGTCTACCAATTTGACCACTAGAATAACAATGGTTAACAAAGAATAACTTTAAAATTAAAGACAGTTTTTAATTAGTTCTGTTATAGGAAATTTATGGTAGAACACGTCCGCAATTTTTCCTTTGCACTCTAAAGATTTTCCAAATGAACTAATTAAAAACCGCTTATAAGATATTACACCAGAAATTCTATTATATTTTATATTGTACGGTGAGGACTGTGCCTACACTTTTTGCCTCAAGTTCTGTCTGGCAAAATTAATATTAATGTAACATTTACAAAAAAAATGTGTTGTTTCTTTTCCTTCAGTCATAATAATTTTTTAGTGCTATGAGCATATTACATTTAAAAACATTATATTAGTGCAGTGTTATCTTAGTACGCAATTATCCACACTGACTGTGGCTGATGGAACTCTAAATGCAGCCTACTCTAAACTAAGGAAACAGCGGTGCATTATGGTTATGGAGTAAATTGGAGTAAGGTGACTGTAATTCATCATTATCATCCAAGAGAATTCATTCAATTTATAACTAAAATAAAGCATCACAAAAGTTTTTAGTTGAGCTGTTTCGAGCATACTGAAAAATCCCCCAACAAAAAATATAGATGCAGCCTATAATATTTTGCCTTTTAAAACTGGAAAACAGAGAGTGATCTGACCAATGTAGACTATTCCCTAGTTTAATTTTGTAGGGCTCCTTAATGAACAACAATTATTTTTTTTTTATCCTTTTATAAGATTTGAATTCATCTGTAAGTGAATCACCAAATATATTTAGCCCCTATGAAGTTAATAGATTAATGTTTGAAATAAGAGTTATTTATTTTAACTTCATAAGAAACGTGAAATATTAAATATTTTCATCAATATTCCATAACATTTTTTAATTTGTACTGAGTTTTCATTAGCAATCAATTGCTATCTATATTTAAATTATATTAAAATGGTTGTTTAAAGAGAATGGGCCTGATCCAGCGTTACGAAAATTCGCACGACGGGCGAATGCGAACGTACGCTCGTCGTATCAGCCTACACGCCCCCAGCACTCCCATAGTAAAGTCCCTGCTTACGGCGGCTATACCCTACACTGGGTACGACCGTCGGCCGTATGAAAATTCGCAGAGAATACGCTAAGAAAATACGCTTAGCACGCCCATACTGTACAATTTAAATGGCTATCCCCGCCTCCCAGTAGTAAAACGGGCGCCCAGCCGACCATCGTAAGAAAAATACGCCCAGCGAGCGAAAAATACGCTAACGATACGCCCGCTATTCGCTCATGACGCTCGGGCGACCGGAAGCTGTCATACTGGGCATGCGCGTTGCGAATTTTTTGCCGAAAATTCGCTTACGATGAGCGTACGCTCGCTTGCGAGCGTTGCTCTGGATCAGGCCCAATGAAACAATTAAACAATTATGCCAGTGGTGAAATGAAGTAATTACAGTATATGCTACCATAGTTAATTATTTTATTTTTAAAAGTTTATAATTAATTTAAAAAAATGGCCACTTTTTTTAATATGTATTTTATTTAACCCTTCCAAAAGAGAAAAACATTGGCTGCAGCTATATTCTGTAAGTTCAGCTATTATCAATATGACAGAAACAGCATGTTGCATACACTGTACTTTGTTTCCTATAAGCAAAATTGGAAAGGAAACAAAGGAAAATAAAAATATAGATTTAAAGCGGATTTCACAAAGATTTTTCTTTGGGCTATCCATGATGTAGCTGTATATATTTAAGAGGTGAACTCATTTGGTGGAAGAATGACCATAGTACAATATCCTTGCACGCTTTTCTTCAACCAAAGAAAATTAGATTCTTGAAAATGGAGCAGATGTTGGCATCGGACCACACAAGTGAAACAAATCTTTGGTATCTTTGGTATTATCAACACGATTTAAATTACAAAAGGAAAAAAGTCAGTGAGGTAGCCTATTTTGGTTCTCACTAGGAATAGAAATGTTTTTCTTTTTTTTTATTATTATTTTTACACACATAGTTCATTCTTGGAAGCAGCTAGTTTTTAGGGTTTCTCTCTCTCTCTCTCTCTCTTTATTTTTGGTTTGGAATGTCATTGTTGTAGTTTGTTTTTTCCTGGAGCTTATAGAAGAAGCTGGAAAAAAATATAAAGTTTCTAGAAAAAAAAAATCTTTGGTGAACAATTTCAGCATTGTCATAATATTGGATTCCGAATGTACAATTTTCGAGTCGAGACCCGTGCTTGTCCACAAACTTCGCTCTGTTGTTCTGGTCAGCAAAATAATTTAGTGCTTAAGTTGTTTTAAATAAAAAATATAAACTATACAAGCGCACCTTCTCCACAGATGCTAAATAAATTAAATAAATAAGTTGCCTGATGACATAAAATGCCAAAAATATTTTTCTTTCTCCCCATTTTCTCACAAAATGGGAGGATAACTTAAATAATTTAATTACAGATCATACAAAAGACATTGTAAAATTAAACACGATTTTTGGAAAAAGCTTTTATCTATGTAACCTGCATCATCCCCTGTATGTAACAGAATTTGGCTGCCTTGAAAAGCGAACTGAAATAGTGTGTCGGGAAGCATCTCTGATGCTATAAATCACTGAAAGTAGATAAATAAGCAGTCGCTTTGAAAAATTAAATAAAAAAATTACATAAAATTATTACAGATAAAAACAGCAATACATTTCCATAAAACTGATTGTAATAAATTAATTATACCTTGAACTTAAACCCAAAAAAGGGAGAGCGGGGAGGGGGAGATTAAGTTAAAAATATTGGGTTGTTAAAATTATAAATAATTAAATGTTAAATCAATTGACATAATAAATAAACATCAGCCAATGTAACCAATAAAATAGTTTCCACAACCTAAAAAAAAAAATACTTAATTTTTACTGAGTACTGTAGGTCTCTATAACATGAGCAGGTTCAAACATATTTTTTTCTGCTGGTTTAGTTATAGTCAGGTCTTTGGATTAAGCTTTTGTCAAGAGAGATTTAAATAAAGCTATTCAACCGTAGAAAAAAAAACACATTCCTTTTGTTCTTTCATGGATGATTAAACAATATCCAAGGTTTCTTGAAAGTTGAATTCATCTTGCTTGTGCCCATGATAAAACTGCCAAGCACAGTATAAGATGTTGGGATACTTTACACCGCACACACACACACACGCTGACACCTATATATCTTTAGCGACTTCAAAACCACTCAGCTCATGCTTGAGTGGTTGGTCGAATTGTTGCCCAGGTTGTAGAAGTGTGCTTTGTGATAATTTGAATCAGGGCTCTATAGCAACCTCAAGTGCCCAAGGACGGGGTGTAAAATTCCTTAGAAATTGCCATATGCCAAAATATGGAAGATCTTTGGATAGCTGCCGTACACACATATTATATTCTGGTGAAAAAGATATTTGGGAAGCTAGAGTTGTGTTAATAGGAACTATTTAGATTTTTTTTTGACATTCTCATAATTTGCACCAGAAATCTATATTAAAAGTTTTTTTAGGAAGAAGAAATAGAAGATGCAAATTGGTACGCTTCCTTTCTTTTAAAAAATGGCAAAGGGTTTTTTCCCCAATTACACCACAAAGTCAAAAACAAGAAAATAATGAAAAAAAATGAAATCTTTTTAAGTAGTGATGTTTGCGCTTAAAAAAAAAAAATCTGGATTTTGGTCAGCTGTTTTAAGGTCATGTGATGGGATTTAATCAATAAAGTTGTTATCTATTTTATAATGACCACTTTTGGAGAAAGAAAAAAAGAGAAACCCCCCCAGCAATTGTATGAGTTATTTTGTGATTAAAAATTATTTTCATTGGAAGGCAATCCCCAAGACAATGGTCTAGATTCATGGATTCAATGTCTATTTCCCTATAATAACACAGAGCACAATTTACATCAAGTATCCCAACATCTTAGGCTTATTGTCTGAAGTACCCTATCCAAATAGGGATAATAACTGAATATAGTTAAACAGACCATTTTCATTTCTTTGTTCAAACGTACTGCTAACAGTGGTGGTACATGAAGTGATTTAACCATGCAAGAACAGAATTATATACTAAAAAAAAATAAAAAATAAACAAAAACAGTTGTGAGTATTCCTTATCTTTGGTATTGCAGCTATTGAGGTTCAGAACGGTCATTTCCTTGTTCTTTGAATAAACTGCATAGGCACAAATTAAAGACAATCTTCAACTTTAAGAGAACTAAGTTGTCAAATGAAGCAGCGAGCACAGACTGTAGACTTCCCATCGCGTTTCATTTCAACCCTTGTCAATTCTAATCCTAGAGATCTGCTTCCTAAGATGTGTAAGGTGTCTCACCAAACACGGTGTGTGGACGGTAGTTCCTGACGCGCTTCCTTCTTATCAATGGAACAGTTTGTTGCAGAAGAAATAGGTGCAGAAAAAAAGTTTCTTTGGTTTTTCCATTAAGTAGTACATAAAAAAAGAGTCTCAAGTGTATTTAAAGGATTATTATAGCCTTTGGCTTTTGCTCTGGAACACAGACTTGAGTGTTCGAGGAGGGGGGGGCCATCCACTGGTAACACAGCAACAGAAATTATATGATATTTGGTTTCTCTTCATAGATCCTCGAGGGTGGGATGTTCAAAAATACACCATATATTTTCTTTGTTTATCTCCGGAAAATAAAATTACAAAACGACAAGGAGGGCTGTAAACTGTCTGAAGTGATCACGTTAAGTGGAGTCCGTAAAACTTTTTGTTTTACTTTTCTTTGGTAAATAGTGTTTTGGTTCTTTGGTGTGCTGTACGATTTTCCGATTGGGTATTGATCCGTGACAGAAAGATGGCTTTTGCTAAAGTCAAGTCTTGTAAGCAGACCCGGCACAGAATGGTGCAATAAATAAACACAAAAGAAAATACTATATTTATATATCTCTATATATCTATCTAGGCATAGATAAATATATACATAATTGGACATAGCGAGTTGGATTTGGTATACTTTATGGTGGTTCCCTAGTGTGCAGTTATAATGGTCTCCTGAGTACCTATTTTATGTTATTAGACAGAAAAGGCATGAACTATGTATGTTATTGTTTAACATTACGAGGTTAATAAATAAATTATAGCAAGTTGTTATCTCTTGAATATATATACAACTGATGTCCTTTTGTGCTTAATACTGTACTTTTTATAAGGGTTCTTTGTGTGGCTTGTGAGTATTCACAGAAAAAATAAAAGCTGTAAAATAGATCTATATAAAAAACAGAAATACAAAGAAAACGAAACACATCTTTGAATTCTTGCAGCTTCGAAATTGTGCTCAAGTCTGGCCTGTAAGGAACACGAGTAAAGGTGTTATATCTTGCTTGTGCTATGGACGTAGGTGAGCAGAACACTGACGCGTTTCGTTGGTTTACCAACTGAACCCGGTGCCGTGGCCTGACAAGCGCGTGAGATGAGGAACGCTGCAATGACTGTAGGTCTAACCGGTTGAATCGCGCTCTCTCTGCGGAAGTGGCACCAAATGGCAGATGACTGCACCACAGCAATCCCACGCAAGCCCTCTCGGACATTATACAGAATGATACGGATTGTCACCAGTGAATGGCCCCATCAACAACAACAAAAAAATATATTTATATATCCTTTCTTTTCTTATTTTTGGTTACAGTAGAGTTGCACCCCATTTAGAAGCCTTCCCCTCATGCTTTGGTACAAGTGCTGGAGTTTGATGAACTTCCCCCTGTACTTAAATCGTCTTGCCATTTTTCTAGGCTCCGCCTCCTGGCATTCATGAAGAAATTACTGACTGTGGTGAGTTCCAAGCCCAGCTGCTGGGAGATGGTGATTTGCATTTCTTTGGATGGACGCTTGTTTTCTTTGAAGATGGCAAAGAGTGTTCTGCGTTGGAGATCCGTGAAAACAAGGCGGGATTTCTTCTGGCTGTTGTTTCGGTCTTTGTTCGGTTCTTGTTCTTTGCGTTTACAGGCTACGAGAAAGAAGAAAACAATCAAGGTGTCAGCACTACGATAATCAGTCACAATTCAGAGACAACACTCAGAGCAGCATCAGTTACGGTTGGATGGCAGGATACGATTTTTTATTTCTGAAATAAAGTAATTTTTGCATCATTTGGATTTGACGGAATGCTGTTTTCATACAGTCCATAGTTGTAATTCCGGCTATAGTAAAAAGGGATCATAAATGTCCCTGTAACCTAGGTGATTTATAACATCCTAAAATATATGAAAGTAACTGAATATCCAGCAGACTCACAGAATTCTGGGAGTCCTGGAATTTTCCCCGGGGAGTTCCCAAGTGTGAAAGGGACAGACAACGCATTTCGATCCATCATTTTCTGACCTGTCTGCCAGCCTTCTGGGTCCAAGCACTCTACTAAGAAGGCAATAAAATATATAATACACAGATCAAATCAATACAAGGATTGTTGCTTGTTCTAAAAATGATTAATTCGCACATGTATTTGAATTATTTCATTAGGTTTTCCTTTGTTATTATTTGAAAATAAGAAGTTTCTAAACCTAGCAAGATGGTCACCTGGCCGGGGTCCTCTTCTAGTTCTAGCACTATGGAGGGGCATAAAAAGGGTTGGGGCAATGCAGTGGGCATGTCAAGGACTGTAGGCACTACGTTGGTGCATTAGAAGGACACAGGACATTACAGTGGGTCAGTTTTTCATAGAATTGAAGTACTCTAAAGAAATGCCCAGATTATTTTTTTGGGCCAAATTGGAACACTGATTCGGTGGAATAAAAATAATAGCAAAACTATTCTGACAATTGCTATCTCCAATAAAAGATTAACAAAGACCCTAGTTCACACCTTCATATCATTGTATGGTCAGAATATTACTGATGTAATACTTATGGATGCCTCCAAGGGGCGCTGTTTTCTATATTCATTTTAGACAGTGGCTAAAATGCATGTAAGACTCCATACATTCTAATAAACAATTTGTTAAATGTATCAGCTGTTATAATACAAGCAATAAATTATTTTATATACAATGTAAATCAAATACACTCATACACACACTCCACGAAAACCATCACACACACACACACACACACATCAATGCATACTCAAGCCCCATAGCAAGGAGGCGGAGCTGGAGTATGGATGGGTGGGACTAAGCAGAGCCAGGTGGGACTGTGGGTGGAGCTGGGCGGAGCCATGGCCTGATAGAAGCTGTCAGAGGCTGACTTGCCACTCCCTGTATGAGTGTGTGTATGTATAGCGCTGTATCGCATGATACATGGAGTGCCAAGTGCTGTTTTAAGCTGCCAGCCTCTGCCAGCTTGCTTATAGTGCAGGGGGAACTCCATGTACCCTAAGTTGTAACACCCCTGTATCAGTGTCTCAGAATCATTACATAGGCACAGTATATTTTGGGACTGTATTTTATGGAGGACAATCCGTGGTTGACCTTTAGTACAGGGATTATATGGCTGCGCTGCACACTAAGCAGAGGGCTGTGTTATATATTATGTCAGAAATGTTGGACCTTTAAGAGGGTTCCAGTCTGACTCATGGTGCACAATGCTAAAGGTGGCTTAAAACTAATCAATGTCACTTAACCCACAGAAACATTATTCAGATCCTGAGGAACTATTTAGCGACACTCCACAGTCACTATTGTCACGAACATGCAAATGAGACAATCCTGCGCGCGACCCACGGCGATTCCACGGACTCCGGCATAGCAACGTTTCAGACACTACGGCAAACATAACGGGCCGTATTCACACTTAAGAGTGAGTTAGGTGCGGACAGATCCGTCCTTCCACTCACCCGCCCCCCATTTTAGGTACTTTATGTTACTGTGCGTAGTTTCCGTCTTAAGAAGCAAACCACGTACAGACATTGGGGTAGATCCAGAACTCCGCTTGCAATCCGTTTACTAGCGTGCGTACCTTCTATACACTCCCCTAGACACACCCCCTGAATGTACGTACTTTGACCAATTTCCGCTTTTCAAACCCTACCTTAACTTTTGGCCACTTAATCGCTATCGTCCGCACACGTACGGATGGGCAACACGGACTTACGCAGCTAAGCACGCCCATACTGTACACTTTAAATGAAAACCCCCCTCCTACATTGCGTAATTTAGACGTATATTTGTCTCACGTAAAATTGTCACGCCCACACGTATGAATTGACGCAAATAATACGTGAATGGCCCATATGCTCAGTGTTATGTTACATTACGTAGCGTGTTATCTGTCGTGCGTATGCGCAGTACATACAAAATCGTGATTTTACGTGTCCGCCAGGTGTAAATTAGGACAGAAGCGTTGTTCTGGATCTGGGCCATTGCTTCCCCCCCCCCCCCCCCCCCCCCCACCT
>WWET01009371.1:0-28242 GCA_011038615.1 Limnodynastes dumerilii
CATAAACTATACAGACATTATACATACATTATACACATACTACACACACACACACACACACACACACACACACACACACTACATACATATTAAACACACACTACATACATACTACAGAAACTATACACACACTACATACATACTACACACACACTACATGCATACTACACACACACTACATACATACTACAGAAACTATACACACACTATACATACATAATACACATACTACACACACTATATACATACTACACACACACTACATACATACTACAGAAACTATACACACACACTACATACATTATACACATACTCCACACACTACATACATACTACAGAAACACGCTATACATACATTAAACACATACTACACACACACTACATACATACTATAGAAACTATACACACACTATACATACATTATACACATACTCCACACACACTACATACATATTACAGAAACTATACACACGCTATACATACATTAAACACATACTACACACACCATACATACATACTACAGAAACTATACACACACTATACATACATTATACACATACTCCACACACACTACATACATATTACAGAAACTATACACACGCTATACATACATTAAACACATACTACACACACACTACATACATACTATAGAAACTATACACACACTATACATACATTAAACACATACTACACACACTACATACATACATACTACAGAAACTATACACACACACTATACAAACATTATACATACATTATACACATTCTACACACACACTACATACATACTATAGAAACTATACACACACTATACATACATTATACATACATTATACACATACTACACACACACTACATACATACATACATACATACATACTAAAGAAACTATACACACACTATACATACATTATACATACATTATACACATACTACACATACACTACATACATACTATAGAAACTATACACACACTATACATACATTATACATACATTATACACATACTACACACACACTACATACATACATACATACATACATACATACATACATACATACTACAGAAACTATACACACTATACATACAGTAATTTAACAACTACATATACACTATACACACACACACATTATACTCACACTATCACCTAACACCCAGATATACTCTATATACACACACACATTATACTCACACTATCACCTAACACCCAGATATACTCTATATACACACTCTTGCACACACACACACACATACACACACATTATACTCACACTATCACCTAACACCCAGATATGCTCTGTATACACAGTGTGATACAGAGCAAAAACAACACTATTATCATTATTATCATGAGACAGCTGGCCGGGGTTGGAATGAGACCTCTCACCTTGTGCGGGGAGAGTCCGTGAGACATTCCTCAAAGTCCAGAATCACTGTCATCTCTCATCCAAGAGACAGTCACAGCCCAGGCCGAAATAGAGAGACTGACCCTGATAGAGAGAGACTGAGAGAGATCACAGCAAGAGACGACCTGGAGGTGAGGCGTGAAAGAGGAAGAGACGCCCTCTTCCCCAGGAAGGAAGGAGAGTGCTTAGAGACCGCAGCTGTCTGATATCCAGGATCTGACTAATAAGCTTTATCAGATGTAGAATTACCCACAAGGCACCGATGATGGCGTTCAGTGGCCACCACCTGAATCTTTACCAGGACAAGCCACCGATGACGGTGTTCAACGGCCACCACCTGAATCTCTACCAGGACAAGCCACTGATGATGGCGTTCAATGGGCACCACCTGAATCTCTACCAGCACACCTGAATCTCTACCAGGATAAGCCACCGATGATGGTTTTCAATGGCCACCGCCTTAATCTCTACCAGGACAAGCCACCGATGATGGCGTTCAATGGCCACCACCTGAATCTCTACCAGGATAAGCCACCGATGATGGTTTTCAATGGCCACCGCCTTAATCTCTACCAGGACAAGCCACCGATGATGGCGTTCAATGGCCACCACCTGAATCTCTACCAGGACAAGCAATCGATGATGACGTTCAGTGGCCACCACCTGAATCTCTGCCAGGACAAGCCACCGATGATGGCATTCAATGGCCACCACCTGAATCTCTACCAGGACAAGCCACCGAGGATATCATTCAGTGGCCACCACCTGAATCTCTACCACGACAAGCCACCGATGATGGCGTTCAATGGCCACCACCTTAATCTCTAACAGGACAAGCCACCGATGATGGCGTTCAATGCCCACCATCTGAATCTCTACCAGGACAAGCCCCCGATGATGATGTTCAATGGCCACCACCTAAATCTCTACCAGGACAAGTCACCGATGATGGTGTTCAATGGCCATCACCTTAATCTCTACCAGGACAAGCCACCGATAATGGTGTTCAATGGCCACCACCTGAATCTCTACCAGGACAAGCCACCTTTAAGTGAACTTACAGCAGCTGGATTGTGGTGCGCAGATTTTCTCCTATTTCCAGTATCTAAGCCACTGATGATGACATTCAATGGCCACCACCTGAATCTCTGCCAGAACTAGCCACCGATGATGGGGTTTTAATGGCCACCACCTGACTCTTTACCAGGACAAGCCACCGATGATTGTGTTCAATGGCCACCACCTGAATCTCTACACGGACAAGCCACCAATGATGGCGTTCCATGGCCACCACCTGAATCTCTACCAGGATAAGCCACCGATGATGGTTTTCAATGGCCACCGCCTTAATCTCTACCAGGACAAGCCACCGATGATGGCGTTCAATGGCCACCACCTGAATCTCAACCAGGACAAGTTACCGATGATGGCGTTCAATGGCCACCATTTGAATCTCTACCAGGAGAAGCCACCGATGATTGTGCTCAATGGCCACCACCTGAATCTCTACCAGGACAAGCCACCAATGATGGCGATCAATGGCCACCACCTGAATCTTTACCAGGACAAGCCACCGATGATGGCGTTCAATGGCCACCACCTAACTCTCTACCAGGACAAGCCAACAATGATGGCATTCAATGGCCACCACCTGATTCTCTGCCTAAACAAACCAAGAATGATGGCATTCAATGGCCACCACCTGACTCTCTGCCTTAACAAACCACCAATAATGGTGTTCAATGGCCACCACCTGAATGTCTAGTAAGACAAATCACCGATGTTCCGCCTGTACCCTGACTATGTTTGATGTCCACCTTATCACGGACTGACTTGGGTCGGGTATCAACTCTGGGTTTCCAGGTATGTGATAGTGGTGGTTTAGCGAGGTAGCGGAAGCTTGGATCCTTAATATAGGATTGCTTTTGGGCAAAGGGATTCCAGCTTGACCGGGAATAGATATGAACTGGTGCAAACTTGACGTGGACTGGACCAGGACTGGAACTGGAACAAGGCTTGACTGAACTTGGATTGGGCCAGAAGTGGAACTGGAACTGGGCTGGAATAGGTGACGAACTGGAGCAGGATTGACAGTCTGCAGTCAGCTTTGGTCTTGAGGCCTGAGCAATACTCTGCAGTCTGTTAAACAGAACAGAGAGAGATAGAGCGGGCATGCCGGGAGAGAGCGGGCACACCTGGTTGCGGAGAGCGGGCACGTCTGGAGGCCGAGAGCGGGGACGCCTGGAGAGAGAGAGCGGGCACGCCTGGAGAGAAAGAGCGAGGACGCCTGGAGAGAGACAGCGGGCAAGCCTGGAGAGAGACAGCAGGCACGCCTGGAGAAAGACAGCGGGGACACCTGGAGAGAGAGAGAGAGCTGGGATGCCTGGAGAGACAGAGCGGGGACACCTGAAGAGAGAGAGCGGGGACACCTGGAGAGAGAGAGCGGTGAAGCCTGGAGAGAGAGAGCGGTGAAGCCTGGAGAGAGAGAGCGGTGAAGCCTGGAGAGAGAGAGCGGTGAAGCCTGGAGAGAGAGAGCGGTGAAGCCTGGAGAGAGAGAGCGGTGAAGCCTGGAGAGAGAGAGCGGTGAAGCCTGGAGAGAGAGAGCGGTGAAGCCTGGAGAGAGAGAGCGGTGAAGCCTGGAGAGAGAGAGCGGTGAAGCCTGGAGAGAGAGAGCGGTGAAGCCTGGAGAGAGAGCGGGGACGCCTGGAGAGAGAGAGCGGGGACGCCTGGAGAGAGAGAGCGGGGACGCCTGGAGAGAGAGAGCGGGGACGCCTGGAGAGAGAGAGCGGGGACGCCTGGAGAGAGAGAGCGGGGACGCCTGGAGAGAGAGAGCGGGGACGCCTGGAGAGAGAGAGCGGGGACGCCTGGAGAGAGAGAGCGGGGACGCCTGGAGAGAGAGAGCGGGGACGCCTGGAGAGAGAGAGCGGGGACGCCTGGAGAGAGAGAGCGGGGACGCCTGGAGAGAGAGAGCGGGGACGCCTGGAGAGAGAGAGCGGGGACGCCTGGAGAGAGAGAGCGGGGACGCCTGGAGAGAGAGATAAGACAAAAACAATTTATTAATACAAGTCTATAGTATAAAAACATGAAAGATGGAGCAGGAGTTCATACCAGGAATTGATGGCAAAGAGGGGGGAGAGATGGGGCTGTATCCTGATGTTAAACTGGTACCGAAGGATGAGCTGCCCACAAACAAGTCCGTCCCTGGTGTCCTGGTAAGTGTCCCCTGGTCCTGGATGCCGCCGACTAACGCGTTTCAGACCCTCCCTGGGTCCTTTCTCAAAGTCCGTGCGGCAAGTACTTGGCTTCCTGGTCTTATAATCCTTCCTCTACGTTGATTGGGTGAGGGGTACACGTGACCGGCGCTGGAATCCCTTGCAACCAGACGGCGCATAAACAGGAGGGGAGATGGCACACTGATACTTCAAAACCACTTCAAATTGAATGTCCTATTATAGGACACTAGTGTAAACATATGCGATAGCCCGCTGGTATGTGTGTTTAATTAGAACAATAAAGGATTGAGGTACCGTGTGGTCGTCATGGAGACGAGTCAAACATAAACAGAAGAACTTATTCATACAGCAGAGCGCGCGATACGTAATCAGTGGCATCGCTCTGCTGGGAAGAAATATGAGGAAAAACGGCAGAAAAACAAAAACATATAGCCTATGATTATGAATAAAAAACCTCATTGATAAGGTGGAGTGGACAGTATAAACATATAATTCATTACACCCGTGATACCCACATTGAATGGTGTAACGGTGGGGGTGTACAAAAAGGAATACATGTAAACCAAAATACATCTTAAATATATTACAATATAAAGTGCATATGTGCAATAGTGAACAGTGGCAAATGATACACCAATGTATATAAAGGAATTCATATGAGAATTTATCATTGTATATTGACAAACATCTTCAGCCTTTGATGAAGTACGTCACGTCTTATTTGAAAGATACCGCCAGCATTTTAAATATTATTAAGGACATAAAATGGAAAGATGGTTTCAAACTTGTTACATCAGATGTATCATCTCTTTATACCATTATAGCACATTCAGATGGGATCGACGCCATAAGAAAATATCTTACACACTCTGATGTAAGTGAGGATAAGAAATCCTTCTTAGTGGATGGTATCGATTTTATTTTATCAAATAATTATTTTAATTTTAATGGTCATTTTTACATTCAGCAGAGAGGGACCGCTATGGGCACCAGGTTCGCTCCCTGCGAATATCTTTTTGGCGAACTGGAAAGATCAAGTTTTGTCCTCAGCAGGGACGAACCTGGTGCTCTGGAAGAGATACATTGATGACGTCTTTTTTATTTGGGGAGGTACAGATGAGGAATTACAAACTTTTTGTCAAACCCTCAATTCTAATCTGTTGGGTATTGTATTAACTTTTAATATTAGCGCCTATAAAGTCAACTTTCTTGATCTAGAAATTTATATAGAAGATGGTGTTGTATACACACAGAATTATGTAAAGGAAACGGACACTAATTCCCATATCCCAGTCACTAGCAACCATCACACTAACTGGTTGAAGAACAGTTTCTTAGAATAAAAAGGAATTGTACTAAAGACGAGATAGGAGTTAAGCATATGAACAAAAAGAAAGCACAATTCATACAGAAAGGCTATAAGAAAGAGTTATTAGACCACGCTATGAATGAAGTTAATAAAGTAGATAGAACATCTTTATTATTAGAAAGAGGAGATGATAATAATACCCTTGTCACTACAGAGATTCCGTTTATCACTCAGTTTAATCCAGAACACAAAGATATTGAACGGATCATTAAGAAACATTGGGGCATCTTAAGGAGAGATACGGAATTATCAGACCATATAGGCAACCATCCTAGATTTATATACAGGAAAGCACCGAATATAAAGAACAAATTAGTCAGATCCTCCTACGAGGAGAATACCTTACCTAGTATAATTAGAATGAAAGGTTTCTTTAGGTGTGGTCAGTGCCTCATGTGCAGGAACTGCCCTGTAGGCCTCTCGACTAAAAAAACAGATCACATGATTTCCACTAGGAATAACAGAAAAGTAAAAATTGAACAATTTATTACATGTAGTTCCAGTTCATGTGTGTACATGTTACAGTGTACATGCAACAAACAATACATAGGCCGTACCACCAGACCGTTGAAAATCCGATGGGCAGAGCACCTCAGAAATATCCGAAAAGGTATTACCACTCATGCAGTATCTGCTCATTTTAAGGAGGTTCATAATTGTGATACCTCATGTCTAACTACTTTTCTTGGTATCTGTCAGGTTAAAGGTAGCTGGAGAAAAGGCGACCATTTATCTGCCCTGGCTAAGGCCGAAATGAAGCATATTTTCGAACTGGACACCCTTATGCCCAATGGGCTTAATCAAGAGTTCGAACTCAAGTGGTTCCTCTGAGATGGAAACATGAAAGGTAGTGGTGAGTGAACTTGGGTTATTATGGGGGATTATAGTGGAGTTTACAATACTTACAGTCACACCACTGGGACAATGCCCGAAGCCATTCCGAACTCGGAAGCGAAACCCAGTGGGCCTGGTCAGTACTAGGAAGGGGGACCTCCCGAGAACACCAGGTACTGTATGTGGTTTGTGTGTACCCTCCCTGTACCCTGACCATGTGTGACGTCTCTGTCCTGAGCTCAGCCTGTATCCTGACCATGTGTGACGTCTCTGTCCTGAGCTCAGCCTGTATCCTGACCATGTGTGACGTCTCTGTCCTGAGCTCAGCCTGTATCCTGACCATGTGTGACGTCTCTGTCCTGAGCTCAGCCTGTATCCTGACCATGTGTGACGTCTCTGTCCTGAGCTCAGCCTGTATCCTGACCATGTGTGACGTCTCTGTCCTGAGCTCAGCCTGTATCCTGACCATGTGTGACGTCTCTGTCCTGAGCTCAGCCTGTACCCTGACCATGTGTGACGTCTCTGTCCTGAGCTCAGCCTGTATCCTGACCATGTGTGACGTCTCTGTCCTGAGCTCAGCCTGTATCCTGACCATGTGTGACGTCTCTGTCCTGAGCTCAGCCTGTATCCTGACCATGTGTGACGTCTCTGTCCTGAGCTCAGCCTGTATCCTGACCATGTGTGACGTCTCTGTCCTGAGCTCAGCCTGTATCCTGACCATGTGTGACGTCTCTGTCCTGAGCTCAGCCTGTATCCTGACCATGTGTGACGTCTCTGTCCTGAGCTCAGCCTGTACCCTGACCATGTGTGACGTCTCTGTCCTGAGCTCAGCCTGTATCCTGACCATGTGTGACGTCTCTGTCCTGAGCTCAGCCTGTATCCTGACCATGTGTGACGTCTCTGTCCTGAGCTCAGCCTGTATCCTGACCATGTGTGACGTCTCTGTCCTGAGCTCAGCCTGTATCCTGACCATGTGTGACGTCTCTGTCCTGAGCTCAGCCTGTATCCTGACCATGTGTGACGTCTCTGTCCTGAGCTCAGCCTGTATCCTGACCATGTGTGACGTCTCTGTCCTGAGCTCAGCCTGTACCCTGACCATGTGTGACGTCTCTGTCCTGAGCTCAGCCTGTATCCTGACCATGTGTGACGTCTCTGTCCTGAGCTCAGCCTGTATCCTGACCATGTGTGACGTCTCTGTCCTGAGCTCAGCCTGTATCCTGACCATGTGTGACGTCTCTGTCCTGAGCTCAGCCTGTATCCTGACCATGTGTGACGTCTCTGTCCTGAGCTCAGCCTGTATCCTGACCATGTGTGACGTCTCTGTCCTGAGCTCAGCCTGTATCCTGACCATGTGTGACGTCTCTGTCCTGAGCTCAGCCTGTACCCTGACCATGTGTGACGTCTCTGTCCTGAGCTCAGCCTGTATCCTGACCATGTGTGACGTCTCTGTCCTGAGCTCAGCCTGTATCCTGACCATGTGTGACGTCTCTGTCCTGAGCTCAGCCTGTATCCTGACCATGTGTGACGTCTCTGTCCTGAGCTCAGCCTGTATCCTGACCATGTGTGACGTCTCTGTCCTGAGCTCAGCCTGTATCCTGACCATGTGTGACGTCTCTGTCCTGAGCTCAGCCTGTATCCTGACCATGTGTGACGTCTCTGTCCTGAGCTCAGCCTGTACCCTGACCATGTGTGACGTCTCTGTCCTGAGCTCAGCCTGTATCCTGACCATGTGTGACGTCTCTGTCCTGAGCTCAGCCTGTATCCTGACCATGTGTGACGTCTCTGTCCTGAGCTCAGCCTGTATCCTGACCATGTGTGACGTCTCTGTCCTGAGCTCAGCCTGTATCCTGACCATGTGTGACGTCTCTGTCCTGAGCTCAGCCTGTATCCTGACCATGTGTGACGTCTCTGTCCTGAGCTCAGCCTGTATCCTGACCATGTGTGACGTCTCTGTCCTGAGCTCAGCCTGTACCCTGACCATGTGTGACGTCTCTGTCCTGAGCTCAGCCTGTATCCTGACCATGTGTGACGTCTCTGTCCTGAGCTCAGCCTGTATCCTGACCATGTGTGACGTCTCTGTCCTGAGCTCAGCCTGTATCCTGACCATGTGTGACGTCTCTGTCCTGAGCTCAGCCTGTATCCTGACCATGTGTGACGTCTCTGTCCTGAGCTCAGCCTGTATCCTGACCATGTGTGACGTCTCTGTCCTGAGCTCAGCCTGTATCCTGACCATGTGTGACGTCTCTGTCCTGAGCTCAGCCTGTACCCTGACCATGTGTGACGTCTCTGTCCTGAGCTCAGCCTGTATCCTGACCATGTGTGACGTCTCTGTCCTGAGCTCAGCCTGTATCCTGACCATGTGTGACGTCTCTGTCCTGAGCTCAGCCTGTATCCTGACCATGTGTGACGTCTCTGTCCTGAGCTCAGCCTGTATCCTGACCATGTGTGACGTCTCTGTCCTGAGCTCAGCCTGTATCCTGACCATGTGTGACGTCTCTGTCCTGAGCTCAGCCTGTATCCTGACCATGTGTGACGTCTCTGTCCTGAGCTCAGCCTGTACCCTGACCATGTGTGACGTCTCTGTCCTGAGCTCAGCCTGTATCCTGACCATGTGTGACGTCTCTGTCCTGAGCTCAGCCTGTATCCTGACCATGTGTGACGTCTCTGTCCTGAGCTCAGCCTGTATCCTGACCATGTGTGACGTCTCTGTCCTGAGCTCAGCCTGTATCCTGACCATGTGTGACGTCTCTGTCCTGAGCTCAGCCTGTATCCTGACCATGTGTGACGTCTCTGTCCTGAGCTCAGCCTGTATCCTGACCATGTGTGACGTCTCTGTCCTGAGCTCAGCCTGTACCCTGACCATGTGTGACGTCTCTGTCCTGAGCTCAGCCTGTATCCTGACCATGTGTGACGTCTCTGTCCTGAGCTCAGCCTGTATCCTGACCATGTGTGACGTCTCTGTCCTGAGCTCAGCCTGTATCCTGACCATGTGTGACGTCTCTGTCCTGAGCTCAGCCTGTATCCTGACCATGTGTGACGTCTCTGTCCTGAGCTCAGCCTGTATCCTGACCATGTGTGACGTCTCTGTCCTGAGCTCAGCCTGTATCCTGACCATGTGTGACGTCTCTGTCCTGAGCTCAGCCTGTACCCTGACCATGTGTGACGTCTCTGTCCTGAGCTCAGCCTGTATCCTGACCATGTGTGACGTCTCTGTCCTGAGCTCAGCCTGTATCCTGACCATGTGTGACGTCTCTGTCCTGAGCTCAGCCTGTATCCTGACCATGTGTGACGTCTCTGTCCTGAGCTCAGCCTGTATCCTGACCATGTGTGACGTCTCTGTCCTGAGCTCAGCCTGTATCCTGACCATGTGTGACGTCTCTGTCCTGAGCTCAGCCTGTATCCTGACCATGTGTGACGTCTCTGTCCTGAGCTCAGCCTGTACCCTGACCATGTGTGACGTCTCTGTCCTGAGCTCAGCCTGTATCCTGACCATGTGTGACGTCTCTGTCCTGAGCTCAGCCTGTATCCTGACCATGTGTGACGTCTCTGTCCTGAGCTCAGCCTGTATCCTGACCATGTGTGACGTCTCTGTCCTGAGCTCAGCCTGTATCCTGACCATGTGTGACGTCTCTGTCCTGAGCTCAGCCTGTATCCTGACCATGTGTGACGTCTCTGTCCTGAGCTCAGCCTGTATCCTGACCATGTGTGACGTCTCTGTCCTGAGCTCAGCCTGTACCCTGACCATGTGTGACGTCTCTGTCCTGAGCTCAGCCTGTATCCTGACCATGTGTGACGTCTCTGTCCTGAGCTCAGCCTGTATCCTGACCATGTGTGACGTCTCTGTCCTGAGCTCAGCCTGTATCCTGACCATGTGTGACGTCTCTGTCCTGAGCTCAGCCTGTATCCTGACCATGTGTGACGTCTCTGTCCTGAGCTCAGCCTGTATCCTGACCATGTGTGACGTCTCTGTCCTGAGCTCAGCCTGTATCCTGACCATGTGTGACGTCTCTGTCCTGAGCTCAGCCTGTACCCTGACCATGTGTGACGTCTCTGTCCTGAGCTCAGCCTGTATCCTGACCATGTGTGACGTCTCTGTCCTGAGCTCAGCCTGTATCCTGACCATGTGTGACGTCTCTGTCCTGAGCTCAGCCTGTATCCTGACCATGTGTGACGTCTCTGTCCTGAGCTCAGCCTGTATCCTGACCATGTGTGACGTCTCTGTCCTGAGCTCAGCCTGTATCCTGACCATGTGTGACGTCTCTGTCCTGAGCTCAGCCTGTATCCTGACCATGTGTGACGTCTCTGTCCTGAGCTCAGCCTGTACCCTGACCATGTGTGACGTCTCTGTCCTGAGCTCAGCCTGTATCCTGACCATGTGTGACGTCTCTGTCCTGAGCTCAGCCTGTATCCTGACCATGTGTGACGTCTCTGTCCTGAGCTCAGCCTGTATCCTGACCATGTGTGACGTCTCTGTCCTGAGCTCAGCCTGTATCCTGACCATGTGTGACGTCTCTGTCCTGAGCTCAGCCTGTATCCTGACCATGTGTGACGTCTCTGTCCTGAGCTCAGCCTGTATCCTGACCATGTGTGACGTCTCTGTCCTGAGCTCAGCCTGTACCCTGACCATGTGTGACGTCTCTGTCCTGAGCTCAGCCTGTATCCTGACCATGTGTGACGTCTCTGTCCTGAGCTCAGCCTGTATCCTGACCATGTGTGACGTCTCTGTCCTGAGCTCAGCCTGTATCCTGACCATGTGTGACGTCTCTGTCCT
Organism: Limnodynastes dumerilii; assembly: GCA_011038615.1. Lineage (NCBI taxonomy): Eukaryota > Metazoa > Chordata > Amphibia > Anura > Limnodynastidae > Limnodynastes > Limnodynastes dumerilii. The sequence goes on from WWET01009371.1 coordinate 11,615, forward strand.
GAGCTCAGCCTGTATCCTGACCATGTGTGACGTCTCTGTCCTGAGCTCAGCCTGTATCCTGACCATGTGTGACGTCTCTGTCCTGAGCTCAGCCTGTATCCTGACCATGTGTGACGTCTCTGTCCTGAGCTCAGCCTGTACCCTGACCATGTGTGACGTCTCTGTCCTGAGCTCAGCCTGTATCCTGACCATGTGTGACGTCTCTGTCCTGAGCTCAGCCTGTATCCTGACCATGTGTGACGTCTCTGTCCTGAGCTCAGCCTGTATCCTGACCATGTGTGACGTCTCTGTCCTGAGCTCAGCCTGTATCCTGACCATGTGTGACGTCTCTGTCCTGAGCTCAGCCTGTATCCTGACCATGTGTGACGTCTCTGTCCTGAGCTCAGCCTGTACCCTGACCATGTGTGACGTCTCTGTCCTGAGCTCAGCCTGTACCCTGACCATGTGTGACGTCTCTGTCCTGAGCTCAGCCTGTACCCTGACCATGTGTGACGTCTCTGTCCTGAGCTCCCCCTGTACCCTGACCATGTGTGACGTCTCTGACCTGAGCTCCCCCTGTACCCTGACCATGTGTGACGTCTCTGACCTAGATGTAAATGTAACTCGCAGAACTGTGAAACATCTGGAACGCCGGGTTACGATCCGGTCTCAGATGGAACACACAGAAGGCAACATTTTTTGATGCAAGCAGCTGGAATACGCGGCGTTGCGATGCTCTGAATCCGTAGTGTAAGCGGTGTCTGAGCCCGTCCATAATTCCTGCCGCATATAGACACACGGAACGATTTGTAGACATTTCTAACTCAATCCTTCGCTTTGTGTGTCCATTTTGCTGGATTGATAGATAAAATCACTTAGAAAGCGCCTGATCTGATTGCACAGATCTGTCCTATTTAATCAGTCTGCCCGTCCCGACATGAGCCCTTGCCCCCTCCCCCTTGACACCCTGCCCCTGGGGGTCATCTTCTATTCCTCACCCCTCGGATCGGTCTTCTGCATTCAGCCTCCCGCTCCCGACACCGGTCATTGTGGTGTGTATCATGTCTCCGTCACACCCAGTACATAACAGCTGAGGGAGAAGAAACCAGCGATGAACCTTATGGACGATGAGGAAGAGAGAACCTGGTCAACGTGAAGAACATTCTCGGTTCTCACTTTCACCTATATCGATGGAAGAAAAGTCAACCATCACCATCCCCGTGAACCGAGACTACAGGTAGATGTCAAACCATGAAACCACGAGGACGCGGGATGACATTGTCCCCTCAAGGTCTTTTCCTTATCCACGTGTGGAATCCGACTGCTGTTACCTATGAGAGTGTGACCACTGACCACACCGATAAGAAAGCCTCTGAAAATGGCCAGTGAGGGCACGAGACACCACTCATACCAAGGGTCCGCTATGCAACCAGCTGTGGGTCACGCTGATATACAAGGTCTACAGGTAACAGGACTTAATAATGGATGATATACAAGGTCTATAGGTGACATGACTGAATAATGGATGATATACAAGGTCTATACGTGACATGACTGAATAATGGATGATATACAAGGTCTATAGGTGACATGACTGAATAATGGATGATATACAAGGTCTATAGGTGACAGGACTGAATAATGGATGATATACAAGGTCTATAGGTAACAATACTGAATAATGAATTATATAGAAGGTCTACAGGTAATGTAGAGATAGGACATGGATAATATACAGGGTCTATAGCTAATGGTCAGATAGCAGAATGCATAATATACAGGGTCTAGAGGTACAGATTTTGGGGAGTTTAAGGAGTCTATAGGTAATGGTTACAGAATTTGGAACATGGATAATATAAGGGGTCTTTAGATTATTGACGTAGATAACATAAGGAGTCTATAGGTAATGGACAGATAGGATATGGATAATATAAGGGGTCTATAGGTAATGATTAAAAATGTTGGGAAACGGATAATATACAGGCTCTATAGGTAATGGTTACAGATCTTGGGAGGCGGATAACATACAGGGTCTATAAGTAATGGACAAATAGGACATGGATAATATATGAGGTCTACAGGTAATGGACAGATAGGAAATGGATAATATATGACAGCACCGAATAATGGATGATATACAAAGTCTATAGGTGACAGGACTGAATAACAGATTATATACATGGTCTATAGGCGACAGGACTGAATAATAGATGAAATACAAGGTCCATAGGTGACAGGACTGAATAATGGATAATATACAAGGTCTATAGGTGACAGGACAGAATAATGGATGATATACAAGGTCTATAGGTGACAGGACAGAATAATGGATGATAAACAAGGTCTATAGGTAATGGACAGATAGAACATGGATAATATACGAGGTCTATAGGTAATGGTCACAGATTTTGGGAGATGGATAACATACAGGGCCTATAGGTAATGGATATAGATAATATAAGGGGTCTATAGGTAATGGTCAGATTTTGGCACATGGATAATATACAGGGTCTATAGGTAATGGATAGATTTTGGGACATGGATAATATATGGGGTCTATAGGTAATGGACAGATAGGACATGTATAATATACAGGGTCTATAGGTAATGGATAGATTTTGGGACATGGATAATATATGGGCCCTATAGGTAATGGATACAGATTTCGGGACATGGATAATATACGGATTCTATAGGTAATGAATAGATTTTGGGACATGTATAATATACAGGGTCTATAGGTAACAGACAGATAGGACATGTATAATATACAGGGTCTATAGGTAATGGACAGATAGGACATGGATAATATACAGGGTCTATAGGTAATGGATACAGATTTTGGGACATGGATAATATACGGTTACTATAGTTAACGGATACAGATTTTGGGACATGGATAATATACAGATTCTATAGGTAATGAATAGATTTTGGGACATGGATAGATAATATACAGATTCTATAGGTAATGAATAGATTTTGGGACATGGATAATATACAGATTCTATAGGTAATGAATAGATTTTGGGACATGGATAATATACAGATTCTATAGGTAATGAATAGATTTTGGGACATGGATAATATACAGATTCTATAGGTAATGAATAGATTTTGGGACATGGATAATATATTGATTCTATAGGTAATGGATAGATTTTGGGACATGGATAATATACAGGGCCAATAGGTAATGGATAGATTTTGGGACATGGATAATATACAGGGCCTATAGGTAATGGATAGATTTTGGGACATGGATAATATACAGGGCCTATAGGTAATGGATAGATTTTGGGACATGGATAATATACAGGGCCTATAGGTAATGGATAGATTTTGGGACATGGATAATATACAGGGCCTATAGGTAATGGATAGATTTTGGGACATGGATAATATACAGGGCCTATAGGTAATGGATAGATTTTGGGACATGGATAATATACAGGGCCTATAGGTAATGGATAGATTTTGGGACATGGATAATATACAGGGCCTATAGGTAATGGATAGATTTTGGGACATGGATAATATACAGGGCCTATAGGTAATGGATAGATTTTGGGACATGGATAATATACAGGGCCTATAGGTAATGGATAGATTTTGGGACATGGATAATATACAGGGCCTATAGGTAATGGATAGATTTTGGGACATGGATAATATACAGGGCCTATAGGTAATGGATAGATTTTGGGACATGGATAATATACAGGGCCTATAGGTAATGGATAGATTTTGGGACATGGATAATATACAGGGCCTATAGGTAATGGATAGATTTTGGGACATGGATAATATACAGGGCCTATAGGTAATGGATAGATTTTGGGACATGGATAATATACAGGGCCTATAGGTAATGGATAGATTTTGGGACATGGATAATATACAGGGCCTATAGGTAATGGATAGATTTTGGGACATGGATAATATACAGGGCCTATAGGTAATGGATAGATTTTGGGACATGGATAATATACAGGGCCTATAGGTAATGGATAGATTTTGGGACATGGATAATATACAGGGCCTATAGGTAATGGATAGATTTTGGGACATGGATAATATACAGGGCCTATAGGTAATGGATAGATTTTGGGACATGGATAATATACAGGGCCTATAGGTAATGGATAGATTTTGGGACATGGATAATATACAGGGCCTATAGGTAATGGATAGATTTTGGGACATGGATAATATACAGGGCCTATAGGTAATGGATAGATTTTGGGACATGGATAATATACAGGGCCTATAGGTAATGGATAGATTTTGGGACATGGATAATATACAGGGCCTATAGGTAATGGATAGATTTTGGGACATGGATAATATACAGGGCCTATAGGTAATGGATAGATTTTGGGACATGGATAATATACAGGGCCTATAGGTAATGGATAGATTTTGGGACATGGATAATATACAGGGCCTATAGGTAATGGATAGATTTTGGGACATGGATAATATACAGGGCCTATAGGTAATGGATAGATTTTGGGACATGGATAATATACAGGGCCTATAGGTAATGGATAGATTTTGGGACATGGATAATATACAGGGCCTATAGGTAATGGATAGATTTTGGGACATGGATAATATACAGGGCCTATAGGTAATGGATAGATTTTGGGACATGGATAATATACAGGGCCTATAGGTAATGGATAGATTTTGGGACATGGATAATATACAGGGCCTATAGGTAATGGATAGATTTTGGGACATGGATAATATACAGGGCCTATAGGTAATGGATAGATTTTGGGACATGGATAATATACAGGGCCTATAGGTAATGGATAGATTTTGGGACATGGATAATATACAGGGCCTATAGGTAATGGATAGATTTTGGGACATGGATAATATACAGGGCCTATAGGTAATGGATAGATTTTGGGACATGGATAATATACAGGGCCTATAGGTAATGGATAGATTTTGGGACATGGATAATATACAGGGCCTATAGGTAATGGATAGATTTTGGGACATGGATAATATACAGGGCCTATAGGTAATGGATAGATTTTGGGACATGGATAATATACAGGGCCTATAGGTAATGGATAGATTTTGGGACATGGATAATATACAGGGCCTATAGGTAATGGATAGATTTTGGGACATGGATAATATACAGGGCCTATAGGTAATGGATAGATTTTGGGACATGGATAATATACAGGGCCTATAGGTAATGGATAGATTTTGGGACATGGATAATATACAGGGCCTATAGGTAATGGATAGATTTTGGGACATGGATAATATACAGGGCCTATAGGTAATGGATAGATTTTGGGACATGGATAATATACAGGGCCTATAGGTAATGGATAGATTTTGGGACATGGATAATATACAGGGCCTATAGGTAATGGATAGATTTTGGGACATGGATAATATACAGGGCCTATAGGTAATGGATAGATTTTGGGACATGGATAATATACAGGGCCTATAGGTAATGGATAGATTTTGGGACATGGATAATATACAGGGCCTATAGGTAATGGATAGATTTTGGGACATGGATAATATACAGGGCCTATAGGTAATGGATAGATTTTGGGACATGGATAATATACAGGGCCTATAGGTAATGGATAGATTTTGGGACATGGATAATATACAGGGCCTATAGGTAATGGATAGATTTTGGGACATGGATAATATACAGGGCCTATAGGTAATGGATAGATTTTGGGACATGGATAATATACAGGGCCTATAGGTAATGGATAGATTTTGGGACATGGATAATATACAGGGCCTATAGGTAATGGATAGATTTTGGGACATGGATAATATACAGGGCCTATAGGTAATGGATAGATTTTGGGACATGGATAATATACAGGGCCTATAGGTAATGGATAGATTTTGGGACATGGATAATATACAGGGCCTATAGGTAATGGATAGATTTTGGGACATGGATAATATACAGGGCCTATAGGTAATGGATAGATTTTGGGACATGGATAATATACAGGGCCTATAGGTAATGGATAGATTTTGGGACATGGATAATATACAGGGCCTATAGGTAATGGATAGATTTTGGGACATGGATAATATACAGGGCCTATAGGTAATGGATAGATTTTGGGACATGGATAATATACAGGGCCTATAGGTAATGGATAGATTTTGGGACATGGATAATATACAGGGCCTATAGGTAATGGATAGATTTTGGGACATGGATAATATACAGGGCCTATAGGTAATGGATAGATTTTGGGACATGGATAATATACAGGGCCTATAGGTAATGGATAGATTTTGGGACATGGATAATATACAGGGCCTATAGGTAATGGATAGATTTTGGGACATGGATAATATACAGGGCCTATAGGTAATGGATAGATTTTGGGACATGGATAATATACAGGGCCTATAGGTAATGGATAGATTTTGGGACATGGATAATATACAGGGCCTATAGGTAATGGATAGATTTTGGGACATGGATAATATACAGGGCCTATAGGTAATGGATAGATTTTGGGACATGGATAATATACAGGGCCTATAGGTAATGGATAGATTTTGGGACATGGATAATATACAGGGCCTATAGGTAATGGATAGATTTTGGGACATGGATAATATACAGGGCCTATAGGTAATGGATAGATTTTGGGACATGGATAATATACAGGGCCTATAGGTAATGGATAGATTTTGGGACATGGATAATATACAGGGCCTATAGGTAATGGATAGATTTTGGGACATGGATAATATACAGGGCCTATAGGTAATGGATAGATTTTGGGATTTATTCAGAGGGGACTTCCTGTCACTAGGAAGAGGGCAGCATTTATTCAGAGGGGACTTCCTGTCACGAGGAGGGCAGCATTTATTCAGAGGGGACTTCCTGTCACTAGGAGGAGGGCAGCATTTATTCAGAGGGGACTTCCTGTCAGTAAGTGGAGGGCAGCATTTATTCAGAGGGGACTTCCTGTCAGTAGGTGGAGGGCAGCATTTATTCTGATGGGACTTCCTGTCAGTAAGTGGAAGGCAGCATTTATTCTGAGGGAACTTCCTGTCAGTAAGTGGAAGGCAGCATTTATTCTGAGGGAACTTCCTGTCACTAGGAGGAGGGCAGCATTTATTCAGAGGGGACTTCCTGTCACTAGGAGGAGGGTAGCATTTATCCTGAGAGGACTTCCTGTCACTAGGAGGAGGGCAGCATTTATTCTGATGGAACTTCCTGTCACTAGGTGGAGGGCAGCATTTATTCTGAGGGGACTTCCTGTCAGTAGGTGGAGGGCAGCATTTATTCTGATGGAACTTCCTGTCAGTAGGTGGAGGGCAGCATTTATTCTGATGGGACTTCCTGTCACTAGGTGGAGGGCAGCATTTATTCTGATGGGGACTTCCTGTCAGCAGGTGGAGGGCAGCATTTAATTCTGATGGGGACTTCCTGTCAGTAGGTGGAGGGCAGCATTTATTCTGATGGGGACTTCCTGTCAGTAGGTGGAGGGCAGCATTTATTCTGAGGGGACTTCCTGTCAGTAGGTGGAGGGCAGCATTTATTCTGAGGGGACTTCCTGTCACTAGGTGGAGGGCAGCATTTATTCTGAGGGGACTTCCTGTCACTAGGTGGAGTGCAGTATTTATTATAAAGGGACTTCCTGTCAGTAGGTGGAGGGAAACATTTCTTCTGAGGGTACTTCCTGTCAGTAGGTGGAGGACATTTATTGTCAGGGAACTTCCTGTCACTGGGTGTACGGCAGCATTTATTCTGAGGGGACTTCCTGTCACTGGGTGGAGGGCAGCATTTATTCTGATGGGACTTCCTGTCAGTAGCTGGAGTGCAGTATTTATTATAAAGGGACTTCCTGCCAGTAGGTGGAGGGCATCATTTATTCTGATGGGACTTCCTGTCACTAGGTGAGATATACTTACTGTACTTTGGGACAGAATTCCAGTAGCCCCGCATATCGTAGTGTTGGTGACAGGACTGCGTTCTGCACCTCTCTGCTCTGTAGAACATTGGGCTCAGATGTCGGGAATCCATTCTGTGGATCGGACTTGATGGGCATGGTTGTGAGTATACAAGAGGTGCCTGAGACAAAGAACGGACCATTAGAGCCAGGAACATACAACACACATGCGGACGTCTTTGTGGCTGTTGCTCGTGTGTAGCTCAGGCTCCACGAAGGCAGCTTAGAGAGCGAGAGGTGGACAATTGACAACATACATATAGAGAGAGAAACTTAGGCCTGGCTAAGGATGGGAGCCGCTGGATGGTCCAAGGTGTGAGGGCACCTCGGGTATTGCCCACTTTATGTACCTGAAAGTAGTTCTCCTCTGTCCAGAAGCCGCCGCACGTTTCCTGCGCTGCTACCTTGGTAGGCGATGTGCCACTTCTTGTACTGGGTACACGATAGCCGTGGGCTCAGCCTGAGCGAGAGATGGGGGTAAGGCTGGACATTCATTGGGTGGAGAATAGAAGCGTCTTACCTGACGTGACCCACCTGAGAGGAAAGCTACACCAACCGCTGGGCTCCGCGTATTCCCGCAGGGGGTCTCCTCTCTTACTGTACATCTCATCACCACGCAGCTTGTGGCAGGAGTCACAGTGACAGACGCTCAGCTTGGGATCCTCCAAGAAATAGCCATCTGCAGGAAAAGAAGACCGTACACTGGGGGTGAGACGAGGAGGAAGAGGCCCAGGCGCCCGCTAAAGCAACATCAATGGGGGGACCCTATAAATAAAACCTCATCACAGAGGGGACCCTCCAAATAAAACCTCATCACTGAGGGGACCCTCCAAATAAAACCTCATCACTGAGGGGACCCTCCAAATAGAGCCACATCACTGGGAGGAGCCCCCAAATAGAGCCTCTTCACTGGGAGGAACCTCCAAATACAGCCACATCACTGGAGGGGACCCTCCAAATAAAGCCACATCACTGGGAGGACCCACTAAATACAGCCACATCACTGGGAGGACCCTCCAAATACAGCCACATCACTGGAGTGGACCCTCCAAATACAGCCACATCACTGGGAGGACCCTCCAAATACAGCCACATCACTGGGAGGACCCTCCAAGTAGAGCCACATCACTGGGAGGACCCTCCAAATACAGCCACATCACTGAGGGGACCCTCCAAATACAGCCACATCACTGGGAGGACCCTCCAAATAGAGCATCATCACTGGGGGGACCCTCCAAATACAGCCACATCACTGGGAGGACACTAAAATAAAACCATCACTGGGAGGACCCTTTAAAAAGAGCCACATCACTGGGAGGACTCTCCAAATACAGCCACATCACTGGAGGGACTCTCCAAATAGAGCTACATCACTGGGGGGACCCTCCAAATAGAGCATCATCACTGGTGGGACCCTCCAAATAGTGCCACATCACTGGGGGACCCTCCAAATAGTGTCGCATCACTGGGAGGACCCTCCAAATACAGCCTCATCACTGGGGGGACCCTAAAAATAGAGCCACATCACTGGTATTTTTTCTGGATGATCAATAAACCGGAAGTTGGATGATCGAATGATAAGAATGTGTTTTATTGAAATGATGAGTTTTTAACAAAGATGCATGAAATGTGCAGCATCGCTTTAAGAACCTTTTCTAACAAGTAACTTGTGTGAGACGTATAACCACATCTTCCTATCCCACAGCTGCACTACTGCTCCCTTCTCGTAAAGGTCGTTTTCTTAGCCCACAATAAGTTGTGACCATAAAATGTTAGACACTGACGGCCATTGTGGGACCACGTCATATGTGACCAGACCACGCCATATCATTTATGAATGGACATAATTCATGTTAGTTACGCAGTGCATCAATGTATATTGGAAAGGCGTCCAGTGTATTGTGACCCTATGGATTGCATAGGAATGGTAATAAGGTTTGTGCAGACTCCATATCCTGGCCAGAGAGCACAGCGGGGGGTCATTAGCTTTCATCCTTAGACACAGGAACTGTCTAAATTAAAAGCCCCCAGACTTGTGCCAACACTAGCTGTAAATTGTGATATATGTAAACTGCTATGTGCGAATTGTGTTATGCGTAAATTGTGTTATATGTAAACTGCTATGTGCGAATTGTGTTATGCGTATAAATTGTGTTATATGTAAACTGCTATGTGCGAATTGTGTTATGCGTATAAATTGTGTTATGCGTAAATTGTGTTATATGTAAAGTGTTGTGTGTGAAATGTCCTGTCTGTAGGAAATATTTCCTGACTGTAAATATGGAATGTTATATTTGAGACGGAGCGGCACCGCTTGGAGCTGGGAGTGAGTGTTCCCCCTCCTAGCATGTGTGCCAAAACCTGTATAAAACTGAGCTGTGTTCTGTATTGAGAGGCATTCCATCTGAAATCTGGACATATCACTGGTATAGAAAACCAGCAGTCCAGAGGTCCTTATCAGGACCCAATAAAGAGCTAATAAACCATCTGTTGGCTTCAAGTATTGCAACCTACATATTAGCTGACATCTAATCCATTTCCAGTTCTAGGTGCCGGTGGTAGGAGCCTAGTGGTGGCAGCAAGACTCCTCCTACAGCGCAGTGGGAGGAGCCAATGACAGTCAGTTACTGACTGTAAGAAGGAACCCCTATACCCACGGTGTAGGAGCCATATCGGGATAAGTCGTATCCCGTAGCAAGACGACGGTCAGTAGCCTGTTACAGACCGGTGACAGCAGAGGGATCCGTGTGTCCGGTCACATTTCTGGTGGCAGCAGTGGGATCCGTGTATCCTGTCACAAAGTTATGTGCCCATAAAATGTTAGACGCTGCCGGCCATTGCGTCCCGTGCCCCTGGCTCTGCGAACCAGGGTTATTTTCAGAAATAAATGATAACAATTAAGAATTATTATTCCAATTAACTTGGTTGTCTGGTGTCCTGCTTCTGCTGTCATTCATGGTAAAGTCTTTTTACTATACATGTTATGAAGTATTGTTGATGTAGGACTGAAGCTTCCGGCATTGCCCACGGTCATGTCTTGTTCTGCGACACGTTTGGGGGAGTGAGTGATTCCGGTACAGGGTGCAGTCCAGTTACTCTCCCTTGTAATGTTGAGAGTCAGAGGCATTTCCTATACACTATAAAGCCCAGATAGCAGTGTGCACACGTGTGCGTTACCTGACTATATAGGTCATTGTGCTGGATCGTGAAGCTGCATGTAATCCTCACATGTGACCAGGTGGATCCTCGGGGTGACGGAGCAGCAATGTGTTATTGTGATGATGAGAAAGCGTGGTGAATATTCAATAATGTCTCAGACAATGACTTCCCTTTGTGTGAAACCCAGGTAACATACTTGCAGAAGTCGTAATACTGAGACACGATCCTGGAACTACTGGTTTATGGCGAGCGTTCATTCAGTTCCTCCTCCGTATCCATTACTGAACATGACGTACAGACCCAGTCATCGTGTTAACGCCCGTGTAAGCCTCTAACGCCTGAGAAATGTCAGGCACGCTTTAAAATTAGACTCATGCGTATAGCTACGCATGGAACTCTCTGCAGTCTCTCTCTCTCCTTCCAACAACTCACAAATGACGGCACTCTCTGCAGTCTCTCTCTCCCTCCGACACCTCACAAATGACGGCACTCTCTGCAGTCTCTCTCTCTCCCTCCGACACCTCACAAATGACGGCACTCTCTGCAGTCTCTCTCTCCCTCCGACACCTCACAAATGACGGGACTCTCTGCAGTCTCTCTCTCCCTCTGACACCTCACAAATGACGGGACTCTCTGCAGTCTCTCTCTCCCTCTGACACCTCACAAATGACGGCACTCTCTGCAGTCTCTCTCTCCCTCCGACACCTCACAAACGACGGGACTCTCTGCAGTCTCTCTCCCTCCGACACCTTACAAATGACGGCACTCTCTGCAGTCTCCCTTTAGCAGTGACTGTGATACTGACTGTGACAGACTGCACAGCAGCAACTGTGATATAGACTGCACAGTAGCAGTGACTGTGATAATGACTGACATAGACTGCACGGCAGCAGTGACTGTGATACTGATTGTGACATAGACTGCACGGCAGCAGTGACTGATATAGACTGCACGGCAGCAGTGACTGATATAGACTGCACGGCAGCAGTGACTGTGATATAGACTGCACGGCAGCAGTGACTGAGATATAGACTGCACGGCAGCAATGACTGAGATAATGACTGTGACAGACTGCACGGCAGCAGTGACTGTGATACGGACTGTGATATAGACTGCACGGCAGCAGTGACTGTGATACTGATTGTGACATAGACTGCACGGCAGCAGTGACTGTGATATAGACTGCACGGCAGCAGTGACTGTGATAATGACTGTGACATAGACTGCACGGCAGCAGTGACTGAGATAATGACTGTGACATAGACTGCACGGTAGCAGTGACTGGACTGATGACTGTGACATAGACTGCACGGCAGCAGTGACTGTGATACTGATTGTTACATAGACTGCATGGTGCAGTGACTGTGACATAGACTGCACGGCAGCAGTGACTGAGATAATGACTGTGACATAGACTGCACGGTAGCAGTGACTGTGATAATGACTGTGACATAGACTGCACGGTAGCAGTGACTGAGATAATGACTGTGACATAGACTGCACAGTAGCAGTGACTGTGATAATGACTGTGACATAGACTGCACGGCAGCAGTGACTGTGATAATGACTGTGACAGACTGCACGGTAGCAGTGACTGTGATAATGACTGTGACATAGACTGCACGGCAGCAGTGACTGTGATAATGACTGTGACATAGACTGCACGGCAGCAGTGACTGAGATAATGACTGTGACAGAGCACAGCAGCAGTGAGGGAGTGGGGAGACGTTGGAAGCTCTGTCACGACACAAGGGCAATGTAACCAGCAAAGAGAAGTCACATGAAAATCTCAAGCAGTTTATGACTTTATAGTCAGATAAATAAAAAATGTCTGCTGAAATAGGCCAAACCCTAACCCTATGAAGGTGCCCAGCCCAGACAGATGTTTAATACATCTGCTGTTACCTGCTACACCTGTCAGGTAAATTACCCTAAAAGCCCGCACCCCCTCACAAACAGAAGGAGTAAAGGAAATGATATGTATGAGTAAATGAGAATAGAAATGACTTTCCGCCTGCTAGACACCAGGAGCTGAGGTTCCGCAAATCGTTCCTGTTACGTTACTTTCACATCCCGGGTTTATAAGCTTCATTTCACCGACGTCATAGGTCAGAGTGTTACCAGGCGGCTTGGTGTGCAGACCTGTTGTCAGGATGTGAGGGATCTGCTGTTACTAGTGCAGGAATGTGTATGCAGAGACCATGTACTAATGGGATCAGGAATGTGTATGCAGAGACCATGTACTAATGGGATCAGGAATGTGTATGCAGAGATCATGTACTAATGGCATCAGAAATGTGTATGCAGAGACCATGTACGGGATCAGGAATGTGTATGCAGAGACCATGTACTAATGGGATCAGGAATGTGTATGCAGAGACCATGTACTAATGGGATCAGGAATGTGTATGCAGAGACCATGTACTAATGGGATCAGGAATGTGTATGCAGAGACCATGTACTAATGGGATCAGGAATGTGTATGCAGAGACCATGTACTAATGGGATCAGGAATGTGTATGCAGAGACCATGTACTAATGGGATCAGGAATGTGTATGCAGAGACCATGTACTAATGGGATCAGGAATGTGTATGCAGAGACCATGTACTAATGGGATCAGGAATGTGTATGCAGAGACCATGTACTAATGGGATCAGGAATGTGTATGCAGAGACCATGTACTAATGGGATCAGGAATGTGTATGCAGAGACCATGTACTAATGGGATCAGGAATGTGTATGCAGAGACCATGTACTAATGGGATCAGGAATGTGTATGCAGAGACCATGTACTAATGGGATCAGGAATGTGTATGCAGAGACCATGTACTAATGGGATCAGGAATGTGTATGCAGAGACCATGTACTAATGGGATCAGGAATGTGTATGCAGAGACCATGTACTAATGGGATCAGGAATGTGTATGCAGAGACCATGTACTAATGGGATCAGGAATGTGTATGCAGAGACCATGTACTAATGGGATCAGGAATGTGTATGCAGAGACCATGTACTAATGGGATCAGGAATGTGTATGCAGAGACCATGTACTAATGGGATCAGGAATGTGTATGCAGAGACCATGTACTAATGGGATCAGGAATGTGTATGCAGAGACCATGTACTAATGGGATCAGGAATGTGTATGCAGAGACCATGTACTAATGGGATCAGGAATGTGTATGCAGAGACCATGTACTAATGGGATCAGGAATGTGTATGCAGAGACCATGTACTAATGGGATCAGGAATGTGTATGCAGAGACCATGTACTAATGGGATCAGGAATGTGTATGCAGAGACCATGTACTAATGGGATCAGGAATGTGTATGCAGAGACCATGTACTAATGGGATCAGGAATGTGTATGCAGAGACCATGTACTAATGGGATCAGGAATGTGTATGCAGAGACCATGTACTAATGGGATCAGGAATGTGTATGCAGAGACCATGTACTAATGGGATCAGGAATGTGTATGCAGAGACCATGTACTAATGGGATCAGGAATGTGTATGCAGAGACCATGTACTAATGGGATCAGGAATGTGTATGCAGAGACCATGTACTAATGGGATCAGGAATGTGTATGCAGAGACCATGTACTAATGGGATCAGGAATGTGTATGCAGAGACCATGTACTAATGGGATCAGGAATGTGTATGCAGAGACCATGTACTAATGGGATCAGGAATGTGTATGCAGAGACCATGTACTAATGGGATCAGGAATGTGTATGCAGAGACCATGTACTAATGGGATCAGGAATGTGTATGCAGAGACCATGTACTAATGGGATCAGGAATGTGTATGCAGAGACCATGTACTAATGGGATCAGGAATGTGTATGCAGAGACCATGTACTAATGGGATCAGGAATATGTATGCAGAGACCATGTACTAATGGGATCAGGAATGTGTATGCAGAGACCATGTACTAATGGGATCACTTTACAGGAATGTGTATGCAGAGACCATGTACTAATGGGATCTCTTTTCAGGAATGTGTATGCAGAGACCATGTACTAATGGGATCTCTTTACAGGAATGTGTATGAAGAGACCATGTACTAATGGGATCACTTTACAGGAATGTGTATGCAGAGACCATGTACTAATGGGATCACTTTACAGGAATGTGTATGCAGAGACCATGTACTAATGGGATCACTTTACAGGAATGTGTATGCAGAGACCATGTACTAATGGGATCACTTTACAGGAATGTGTATGCAGAGACCATGTACTAATGGGATCACTTTACAGGAATGTGTATGCAGAGACCATGTACTAATGGGATCAGGAATGTGTATGCAGAGACCATGTACTAATGGGATCAGGAATGTGTATGCAGAGACCATGTACTAATGGGATCTCTTTACACTTTACATCCACAGTCTACAGGTGAAGTGGAAAGATATCATGGAAAATTCATAATAAACTTTCTGAGACTTGTAAAGAGACTGTGTTACAGCGGCCACTTGTGTTACATTCCATTAGACCCGCCCCAGAGGACCTGCAAACACTTCTCCTTAGGAGGTTCTTTTAGGAAGGTTGTCCAAGGTAATATCAGCCGCTCACATGAACCGAGCAAAATCAATGTGTGAATGCTTTCATTTCCTCTGGTGATCATCTGTGACGGCACACAGCCTGTACCTGTAGACGGTGCTGGTCATAACCTACTACCCGGTGATGAGCTCCTGACTGATCAGTGGGAGGGACCCTGCCAAGTGTTGCAGACACTCCAACTGCTGTAACGTCAAGGAGAAAAACACTGGATTCACACCTCCCATTGCATCCTGCAGTACTACAGCCTGAGGACCATCTTACTGCTCTACTCATATCCTCCTTCCTGCCAACGCACCCACAAATCAACCAAAGAACATAATACTGCAAGCGTCTATGCAGCGCACACGTACACACCAGCCTCAGAGAGGTGGGATCACAGAGGATTGCTGTGCTGTAACGAGCACGGGTGGCTCTGGATGATGAAGATAATCCGGATATGATGAGCAGTATTATCAGGAGTGGTGATTATATAACTAAAGGCTGTGTTATATAGTGTAACTCGATCATGCCAGCTGCCCAACGGCTGACAAAGAGGGCAGGAGGTGACACAGAACATGCAGGTCCCAGTGCATGGGAAGAGAGCCCCAATTCAGCGATACACAGGCATCAGAAGCAGGATTGCTGGGTATGTACAACAGCAGCCACGACAGGATTACCCACAAGGCTTGATTAACGAGTCACATGGTGTTTAGGTACTGGCCACCAAGACACACGTGACATGGTTCAAGTACAAAGCGTGGCCAGTATAATGGTTAATATTACCCAGATATAGGATGACACTTAGAGGTATGCGAGAAGAGAGATGAAAATGATGAGAGAACGGATCCAGCATAGAACTGTGAGATTTAGATTATCTTATTATGTTATTATAATATTATTTTATCTTATTATGATGTTATTATATTATTTTATCTTAGGTTATTATTATTATTA
>WWET01009372.1:13193-28234 GCA_011038615.1 Limnodynastes dumerilii
CTATCTTCGTTACAAGGATCCGACTTCTAAAGGCATTCACTAGATATTGAAAACACGTGGCCTCTGTTTACATATACCAGCTGACTCCAGACGCCGATGCCGACTGAGCTAGCCGGCCAGTGGGAACGCCGTCAGAGTCGAGCTTAGACGAAGCATTTCCATCACAGCCACAAGATCAGGTAAAACAATTTACCTTTTACCTCCTATGCCACTGACTTTTCTCTCTGCAAATATATACCAACTCTGCACCATATTTAGAGTAAGTGCCGTTGAAGTGGAATCTGGACCTTGAGAACGGTGTGACTAACTCGAATATAGTGGTCCTCTACACGTTGTCAGCTTGGGCTTTCTGCCCTTTCAATACAGAGCACTATTTACTGCCAATTATTCATCATCAATTGTTTTTCTTGATTTTGGTTGCAAATATTAGTGTGCCTACGTGAGGTATATACATTACTCTCTGGGTAACAATTTACAACATCTATCGTTGCCCGTACCTTATTCATACAATAATAGGAATCTCTTAGTGCTAAGACTATTACTAATGTGGACTATCTTTCCAAGACCTGGCTATTATTGGTACTGACAAGTACATTCCTATTTCTGAATTCAACTTTATATCAACGCATTATAGATGGTTGTCTGAGACATCAATTTTAAAGTCCATAAGTGTTTTTTAGAACCTTCGACTGCCTGATCAACAGCCGTTTGTTTTGATTTTATTCATTTTTGTGCAGACTGATTGTTATTGCTTTATGTCTTAAAACTATTTTTATTTATCCAATTAAATGTGTTTTTTTTATTAATAAATGCTATGTTCAGTCTCTAACAGCGCTTCTTTAGTTTTCTTTTTTCTAATATTAATTTTGGGGGTTCCCATTTTCCCCACATTGGAAGCTGCTTTGAGATCTGTCCATTGGCAAATATATATACCTGCATGTTAGCTCACACTGTTTGTACCACCAGCGCTCTCATTATATTTTTTTTTTAGTATCTAAAAAGAAAAATAAGAAAAACAGAAATTCCGATGATAAACAAAACAAAAAATATGAACTAGCGTTTATTACCAAATATAACAACCAACACAAACAAATGGAACATGTTTTTAAAAAAAATTGGAGAATTCTGCTACAAGATCCCGTTCTTAGTTCCTTCTTACCTTAGTCACCATGTTTCATCTATAAAAAAGCCCCTAATCTAAAAAACAAATTAGTTAGGAGTGTCACTTTCAACAATGATCAAAATAGTAAGATACGTACCAGGGGTTTCCACCAATGCGGAATGTGTAAGATGTGTAAAACAGTGAAAGGTGAGAGAAAAGTGGAGAGTTTTAATGTTAATAACAGAGAATATAAGATCAACTATTTCATAACATGCCATACGAAAAATGTTATCTATTTAATAGAATGTAAATGTGGAAAGATATATATTGGCAAAACTTCAAGATCCCTAAAAGTGAGAATGAACGAACCTTTATACAATATTGCAAAAGGAAAAAAAGAACATTCCTTATCTAATCATTTTTTAGAGACCCACCAATGTTCATCAGAGGGTATCCAACGATTCCTGGGAATTCAAGGCATTGAGCCACATTGGAGGAAAAATGATGTCGATGCTAGATTGGCCCAGGCGGAGATGAGATGGATTTTTCTTTTAAAATCCCTCACCCCCCTGGGCCTCAATATAGATTGAGAGTTAAAATGGTTCTTATAGTTAGTAAGTGCCTCGAGTGTTTGTCTTTTCCTAAACGAGAGTCACAATGCCTACAGTCATACTATCCTGTTTACGCCCAATCTCGTCTGATCTTGGAAGCTAAGCCCCCCAGGGAATACCAGGTACCGTAGACCTACACCTCACAATATGTAATCTGGCGGACAGGGATCGATTAACATAGAGGTAAGTATATTTACCATTTCCTCCGGTGTCGTTCTGTGTTATTTCCGGAGATTGGAACATCTATTACCCACCTCTGTAATACCCATTAATTCCATGGTACTTAACCTTAATACTATCTCTGTTTCATTGATCATCTGGAACGCTTCTTTTATGGTCAATATATGTCCCTAACGGAATATTTTGTCCCTCTATATTAGCACAAGTAAGATCTTCATGTTCAGATTGTTTTAAGCACTATACTCGGATGATAATTAACAACTTTTCAGTGGTTCGGACACTTTGAAGGGCTGTTTGGTATTTATTTAGATATGCATTATTTTCGTTATTCACTAACTTTGGAAGTTTCACATCAAAATAAAAAAAATAAGAAAAAAATGTATTAAGAATTATTTAAAATCTGTGAATGTCTACACAAATAAATTTTACTCTGCCGATTATATGTTTTTAATTCTGAAGTATATTAGTAAATGGAAATGTTTTTATACTGCTTATTTGATTTTATTATTATGATAAGTTCGCAGCTTAGTCACCTATTCCCATAATTTTCAAATGTATTTACCAAGAAAGGTGCACCACATCCATCACTTATATTTTCACAATATGAATCTTTGCCACTTAAATAATATAATGAAGTTTCATATTGGAATTATTGTGCCCAAATGATCGGACACTTTTTTATCTTTATTTTATTTTTTTTTACTTGGTTTAGATTTGATACACCTTTTAATCCTACATTTTGTCACTTTTAATAAGTAATAATTTGATTTCATTATGGTCTGATTTTGTGTGCACTGTCACTTTAAATCAGTCACCATTTTGATTTTCACTACTTTTCAATGTCACTTTTTTCTTTTTTCCTTATATATCTGCTCTAAGATATTCCCCAAAATAAACATTTTATTAACACTGATTGTTGCTAAAATAACCTGAATAGAAATTTTACCTTGCACTTTCTAAGCACTACCACTTTAAAGAACTTATATATATTTTTACTTCAGCGGATATATCTCAATGTTTATTGTTATTGATGCCAACTTTTAGGAATTATTATTATTAGTTAAATTGGAGATTTTTACATCAGTTTTAAATAAGAGAAGTAAGAGAAATAAGAGAAATTAAAAAACCGTAATGTGACCTTTTGACTCATAAAGAGACCGGATGATGCTTTAAATAGCCTCCGGCACATGTACCCGCATTGCCTTGAGAAAGAACTCTTTGAAGTTTGAAACGCGTCGGAGGGGTTTGTTTGTGCTAGTGTTCGGTGTCTCAGTGTGCCTCCAGCTCCGTCTCTGTGTTAAATCCCGGGAGCCTTACTATCGCTAAACAGAACGGACCTGTGCTACACATCTCCGGGTATGCTACACTGTCACTGCATTCCATATCTGTTATTATCTATTGATGCACTGTTTTACTTTTACTTATTTAATCTGTGTTTTATAAATTAATTGGTTATTTATTTACATTTATTCATCTCTGGTTTTTTGAGCCCCCCTGTCTCTACCCCATCCCCCCACCCCCCTGGGGGGAGCATCGCAAATTCCCCCTTCCCAAGAGGGATTGCCGTTGTGGGATAGTTTAGGAACGGACACTTATGAAAGACTGATCATACAAGGGACTTTTTCCACATCTGATCCGTTACTGAACAAGTGGCTGTACTAAAGAACTATGCAACAGTGAACTTTGCTGCACCTTAGGACCAGAACTTTGGAACACAAGTGACTTTTTCTGTATCTCATTACTTAAGTACATTAATTGTGTCCCTTTGTATCAATTGTCCTCCTGCTCTCTTATATGCCAAGCACTTTAGCGCCATCTAGTGACATAAAATCTTCACTTTTACATTTTTTTTCATCTTTATAATTTTAATCCTTTGGCGCCATCTCCTGTCTGGTTTTATAATTACGTGGTTCAGTTCTTGTTTATACGCGAACGTACGCAGCTTAGCACGCCCATACTGTACACTTTAAATACCACCCCCCGCCTACTTCACGTAAAACGCACGTATTGGTCACTAACGTAAATTTGGCACGCCCACACGTAAGTATTTACGTTAGCAATACGTGAATTCTCCATACGTTTGAAAATACGCTACGTGAATGTGCGTATTTTCTGCGGTGCGCATGCGCAGTGTCTACAAATCTGCGAATTTACGTGTCCGCCACACGTAAATTCGCGGAAATGCGTAGTTCAGGATCTGCCCCATTAATTGTGTGCGTTTGTATCAGTTGTTCTACTGCTCTCTTATATGCTAAGCACTTTAGCACCATCTAGTGAGATAAAATCTTCACTTTTACATTTTTATTCATATTTACAATTTTAATCCTTTGGCGCCATCTCCTGTCTGTTTTTTTATGACATGTTTCAGTTCTTGTTTAATCACACTGTTTTCTTACCCAATTATTTTAATATATTATACTAGTTATTATTTATTGAATCCAAAATGTCATTGTTTATTTGATATATTTTTTATTTCTCTTATTTACAAACATTCTGGCTTTATTACTTATATTTTTATAATCCTAGTGCCCTACTACAAATTTTTTTTCAAGTAATACACTATGCAAAATCTACCTTCATAAATATTGGCACTAAAAGGAAGCTTCTTATTCTATACAGGGAGCCAGTATAAAACCTTTATCCAGTATTCGGACCACCTATCAAACTCAAATGAAATTCTATTATACCCCTTACAAAGGAGGGCAGACTACTGTTTAGACATCAAAGTCCAAGAAACTCTCAGAATTACTTTACTAATTAGATAAATAGAAAAAAAAATAAACAAACATCAACTCTAAATGCAACTCTAATACCACTAAAAAGTACAGATGACTCTAAAATGGTGTTAAACATTCCCTAAGGAATTCCTTCTCTGTAATACAATATTTCTATGAAGGGAAATTAAACCTTTTAATAACCTTAGGCATCAAAATGTAAAATTTAGAAATATGTCCCTTATAAACATTTAAAAGTCAAAAAAATTTACAATAGGTAAAGGCCCTATGGCGTAAAATGCACCTACATATTTATAGGAACTAAAAATTAAAAAGGATTCAATTTTACATAGGGAAAATAAAATAAAAACTCCCTATATGAGCAACTCTAAATGGGAACTCTAAAAGTGGAATGGTAAGGAGAAACATGGACCAGCAAGTAAACCTCAATAAATGTACCCCCCCAAGCACAAATGAAGTCCAATGTATGAGTTAACCCCCACTACCTTGAGAAAAGAACTTTTGGATCAAAACGCGTCGGGAGTGCTACTTGAGATAGGAGGTGTTTGAGCTCCAGACAGTGTGAGATTGTGTGAGAAGTGTGATTTTACCTGGGTTTAACATCAATCACCACTCTAACCTTAGATCTGGTATGGGGATCCCCCCTGTGGGTTGTTCATTTTTATTTTTTATTATTTTTGTTGGTATCAATTAACATTATGTATTTTGATGAATAAAATATGTTACATTTTTTTTGCACACTCCTATTTATATAAACACAGATATGGGGACTGGTCCTCCTACTCTGATAATTCACATTATTCTCCTGAGAATCAAAAGAACGTCTTTGAATACTATCTGAAGGTTTAGAATATACCCTGGAAGAAGATTAACTAATGTCATCAGGAAGCGCGACAGCCGTATGCCAGCGGGGTTTCTGACAACCACTGCAACCTCATGGAGAACGCCGACCGACCAGACAGATTGTGCACACTGAGAATCACTGGCCGGCAGGAGATTTAAACTGTAGGACCACTAACCGTGAACACGGAATCATCCTTTCACTGGATCAGAGAACTGAATCTTCCAAAATCATAGGACTTCAAACTGTGAGCACATTATTTTTTTCACTGGATCAGAGAATCTGATTTTGCCGATCACTACTTTTGAAGTTGACTACACAATATCGGTTGAACTTTTTTTTAAATTTCATTTAATATTATATCTATATTGATTATTGTTTTTGATGTAGTGCACTTTACATTTGGTCACAGATTTGCACAAATTTGGTATAATACAATATATTTTTCTGCTTCATAAGATTTTACTCTCCATTTAATATCACTTTGCACTTTAATAAGGCATTATATTGCACTTTTTTTTAAAGATATTTATTTGATTTTTGGGTGAGTTTTATCCCATTAAGGCTCAGTTTCAGTATAATAAAGATATTTATGGGGATTATGATCACTGGTTTGCACTTATATATTATAGATGGTTTTAGCGCCCACATAATATTATATTATGTATTTAGATTGCCTCATCCTCCAATTATGTCAGCATACTTCCAGGTTATGTATCCCTCCCTTTAGCCAGACAGGAATAAAGAAGACACCACCAGTATAAGCGGCCGCCCACCTCCTGTTTCCAGTGTCTTTTTTATTCCTGTCGGAGCCCGAGAGGGTAGTGTGTTAGAGAGAGTAGGTACCTTCATAATTAGAGAATCCGTCGACAGCGGTATGCTGGTCTAATCTCTATGCCAGTGCTCCAGCAGGCGGGGAGAAGAGGTGATGGTCGGACTCATGCACGCTTTGCGCACAATAATTCCTATTAATAATTCCTATTGCCCGCCCCTATGCGGGCAATAGGATAAATTGTCCCTTACTGTCCCTTACTGGCGGTGTCCCTGGTTATGGGTGCCGCCATTTTGTTGAAGCCCCGCGTTCATCCATACAGGAAAGTGGCAATATAACGGAACACTGCACATGGCTATATGTCCACAACAAGCAAGAAAGAAGCTAGTGAAAGCAACGCTCCTGCTGGGATCTAAAAGTGAATTCATCTAAAGATTATTCTAAGTATGTAAGTTTATGCCTGAAGAGTGTGATTAATCCTAGTTATTGGAAGCAATTCCGGTGAATCAGTATTGAGTGCAATTTGAATACCACCTTAAAGGCAAAGATAACTTATAGCAGGTATGCAATATTCCTATAAGTAAATCCTGCATTAATAACTATTGGTGACTAGAACTACTTGTTGATTCTAGTTCCTGGGAAAATATTCTGTTGGACATGTCTATGCATAGTGCTACTGAGGATAAATGGCCCCAAACAAGAAAATCGGGGGAAGCTCTGCTGCATTAGCTGTTTTTTTTATTATATCTAATCAGTTAAGTTAGCTAGTATTTTTTGCTGCAGGTCTGAAGCAAGTAAAGACACGTCGCTAAAAGCCAAATATAAAAAGAAACATTTGGAATGATGCACTTTGTGTGATGAACAATTGTCATCAGGAACCAAAGGTCTGACTTGTACTGCATGCAGTAGTAAATAACAGAAGCAACCAACGCCTCAGATGTTAGAACTAGTTGAGCTAATGAAAGCTTCTTTAGCTGAAACCTTCGCAATCGATATATCAGATGAGTCCAAACAAGAACAAGGTTCTTATGTCTCAAATGCATCAGAAGCATCAGAGGAAGCAACAGCAAAAAATAAGTCTGAAGAAACGTTTAACACAGACTTAGTGGAAGACCTTCTTAAACTGATTTATAAAGCCTTGAATATAGAGGACAAACAGGAGGCCAAACTGCAGGATCTCCTGTTTGAAGAATCAAAGAATGAGAGATACTTCCCTTTGTCTCAAGCCTTGACCAACATGGTTACAGAAGAAAGGAAACACCCAAAAAAGAGGCGGTCTTCTATGGGCAGCATGAACAAAATGTACCCTTTTCCTCGGGCAGAAGTTAAAAGATGGGAGGCCCCACCAGCAGTAGATGCGGCGATCTCCATGAAAACTACTTTGCCCTTAGATGATGTGTCAGCATTCAAAGACACAATGGAGAAAAAAATGGAAGTAGGGCTAAAGAAGGAGCATGCGGTAGCGAAGGGCAGCTTTGAAGTCTGCGGCAACCACAGCTATAACAACTCGGGTAACTAGGAGCTGGTGTAATTCGCTTGAGAATGATATCATTGATGGAGCGAAGATGGAAGATTTATTGAAACAAGTTCATAATATACAACTAGCAGTGGACTTTATATGCAAAGCATCTATGGACTCGGTCAGGATGGCGGCTAAGTCAGGTGCAACAGCGGCAGTGGTAAGGAGAGCCCTGTGGCTGAAGGATTCCCATTTAAAAAATAAGTTATTAACACTACCGTTCCAAGGGGAATTCTTATTTGGCCAGAGACTGGATGACATAATATCCAAGACACCTGAAGGCAAGTCCACATGGTTGCCACAAGACCAGAAGAGGATATCAAAACAGGCCTAACAAGGCTTCATACCTGACTTTAAGGAAATAAAACAATATAGACCAGGCAGAGCATTCAGAAGAGGCCAATATCCTATCTCAAGAGCCTTTTTGAGGCCAAATGGGCCTGGATATCAAGACAACACTTAAACAGATGTCACAATGAGATGATGCAAGCCAGTCCGGAGAAGGAAGTAGGAGGAAGGCTTGCGAAATTTTACTCAGTGTTGGAAAATTCTATTATAGACAGATGGGTGCTAGACATAATCTCAGTAGGTTAAAAGATAGAGTTCTGGGAGTATCCAGGTCAGTTGTTCACAGAATCCCCAGTCCCAACGTGCCTAAAAGAGCGAAAAGAGCGAAAAGTGCTGGAGGTCAGTCTGACGCTTATGCGACAACAGCAAGTGGTCATAGAAGTTCCAGAAAAGGAGAAGTTCAAAGGATTTTACTCCCTCTTCATCGTAATCAAGGCAACAGGGGGATTTCGTACTATACTAGACTTCAGGAACCTAAACAAGTACATAAAAATCAGAACCTTTAAAATGGAGTCAATCAAATCCATAATCATAAATTTATATCAAGGGATGTTTTTAATATCAATCAATCTAAAATACGCCTATCTGCACGTCCCATTTATGTCTAAGTTATCAAAAATTCTTAAGATTCTGGAAACATTTCCAATTCACAGTCCTTCCCTTCGGACTGGCAACCTCGCCGAGGACATTCTCAAAGATTTTAATCACTTTAATCGAAAAAAATCAGACTGCAGAATGTGCAAGTATGGCCATACCTGGACGATCTGTTAATTGCAGCAGAATCAGAAGATCTAACCCACAGCTTCATGGAGACAGTCATTCACACTCTGGAAACCCACGGCTGGTTAGTAAACAGACTAAAAAGTCATTTCACACCAACAACAGAAATCAAGTAAATAGGGGTACTCATAAATACAGAGAACATGACTGTCAGTCTGACCAAGGACAGAATTACAAAACTGGTTACAGAAGTAAGAACAATTCAGCTCAAGCATCATATAAAAGCAGAGGAATGTCAAAGAGTATTAGGACTGATGGCAGCAGCCCTAGATGCTATCCCTTGGGCAAGGGCCAACATGAGACCACTTCAAATGGGATTCCTGATGCAATGGGACAAAAATCCCAAAAATATGCTTCAGAAGATAAAATTGTCACCAGAAATACGAAGGTCACTAAGCTGGTGGACAAGCAGAAAAAGACTTCTGAAGGGAAAGTCTTTCGCCCCAACTCAACCACTGATGCCCCAACTCAACAGACGCAAGCATGTATGGTTGGGGCGCAGTTTGCGGACATCACATCATACAAGAAATATGGCCCAGGAGAGAATGGGAAACAGAATGGAAGTTGCTCAATCAATTTATAGGTGAATGTTAAACAGGGCAGGGGTTAATCTGCTTGCCACAGAAACAAAGGGAAAAATAATCCCAGCACACTGCCATAAACCAGTAACAAACGATACTATTCTATCTGTAAAATAAAACACAGAAATGTTCGTTACACATATTTGAACAAATATGCGATAAGCCACCAGCCACCGTCAATGCCTTTCTGTATATAGTGGTCCTAACTCTAACAATGAGAGCCCAATGTTGGGTCACATATATATGTTTATCAATTGAGAGCCAATTTACCTAGGAGACACCCCTTAAAGTCTCCAAAATGACTACTGTGGAACAGCTCCTCCTCGCAGCTGCTGCTGCCAGACATGCCCACAAACAGAATAAAAACACATTCCAACATAAAGGAGTTAAAAGCAGTTTCAAAAGCGCTAAAACAATTACAGCCTCAGGTACAAGGACAAATGGTCACGGTACAAACAGACAATACAGCAGTAGTGGCATACATTAATCGTCAAGGGGAAACAAGAAGTGTCTCTCTCACAGCAGAAACCAAGAAGCTCATGGTCTGGGCAGAAAAACACCTGATAGGACTAACTGCTGTGTACATTGTGGGGCAGAGCAATGTTACGGCAGACTTTTTGAGCAGACACACTGTCAACCAGGCAGAATGGAGTTTGAACAAGAAAGTGTTCAGGCAAATAGTCCAGATGTGGGGGACACCTTAAATGGACTTAATGGCCTCAGCTAGCAACACTCAATTGCCAATTTACTTTTCTAGATACAAGGAGCCCTAGGCACTAGCGATAGATGCCTTGGCGGTCCCATGGGCATACAAAAAAGCTTATGTATTTCTCCCAGTGGCAATGATCCTTCGAATTCTCAGTAAAATAGATAAGGAAAAAGCTGTGGTAATAGCAATCATTCCTTTTTGGCCTTGAAGGCCATGGTTTCCTAATCCATGATCCATGGATGCTGCCGAATATCCCGAACCTTCTGTCTCAAGGGGGAATGGTCCTCCCGAATCCAGGATCCCTAAAACTAGCAGCCTGGCTACTGAAAGGGAGAACCTGGTAAAACAAGGATTTTCAAAAAAAAAGTGATTAATACTCTTCTCAAAGCAAGGAAGGAATCGAAATGTAAAACATACTGGAGAGTGTGGAAAATCTTCCTGGCCTGTGCTGACACTGTAGGTGCATCAGTAACGGATACCCAACCATCCTGGAATTTCTCCAGGCAGGGTTAGATAAAGGGCAAGCAGTAAGTTCTCTTAAAATCCACCGTAAGTGCTATGTTAGATGAAAACCTAGCGAATAACAAGTTTGTAATAAGATTCTTACAGGCCGCAAAGAAAGTGAAACCTGAGATCAGAAAACCATGGAACCTGAACTTGGTGCTAGATGCACTAACGAGTCCGCCCTTTGAACCACTTTTAGAAGTAAGTCTTACAATGCTTAGCTGGAAAGTCCTATTCCTAGTGGCAATCACATTGGCAAGACGTATTTCGGAACTCCAGGCGTTATGGGCTAAGGAACCTTATCTGAACTTACTTTCTAACAAAGTTGTACTTAGGACCAATCCGAACTTTCTGCCAAAAGTAGTGTCCAAGTTTCACTTAAATCAGGATATCTGTCTCCCCTCATTGTGTCCAAAACCAAACAATCCAAAAGAACAAAAAATTCTACACATTGAATCTAGTAAGGGCACTTTCTATTTATACTCAGAGAACAAAAGAATTCCAACTCTTTGTGCTATCATAAATGAACTTTTGAACGATATTCTCATTTTTCGAGTTTCACCTGTATGTCTAAACATGGGGCCGGATCCAGACTACTCACACATGCAAAGTGCATAAGTGACCTAAATTGACTAGAGGGCGCATTTGCACACTAGAATTACGTTAGTAAGGAGGAGATTTTGCATTAGTCTCATGGCTAAGGACAGAAAAACAGGTCAATGTTTCATTATCCCAATTACAATAATTACATCTATGTGATCAATTTACTCCCTGATATACAACACCCACAATATTCCAATAGTCTTGTTTGTTTTTCTGTAATTTAGCTAAAATGTTTCATTTTATTTCTACAATTTTACACACATACTGTGCAGTTATTGCATATTTATCACTAAATTAATTAAAATGATTATAATCTTATCACAGATCAGAAGATGGCACTAAAGGTCCTGGACAGGAAGAGGACCAGCGAGAGAAACGCTCATGTCCTTTCTACGCTTCTCATACTGATATCATTGGGAGCTTTGGGATTACATTCAAGACCTCTGACTATTTTGGATTTGCCCTGGAGCTGTCCCCAGTGGGTGATCTGTTCTCCCTCACTAAGCACAATATAAGTTTTAGTTGTAGATTGGATTACTTGGTTGCTGATTAATATCTATTGTAACATTTATATGATGTTAATTTTATTTCTTTTCTTTCAGACCAGACTTCCAGAACACATAGTGAATAGATGTGCCCTGCAAGTAGCCAGTGCACTAGATGTTTTAGAGAGTAAAGGACTGGTGCATATGGATATGAAACTTGAAAATATCTTGGTGTTTGACCATGAATGCCATTGCATTAAAATTACAGACTTTGGCCTTGCACGTTTCAAGGGAAGAGTTATTCAGAGCAGGTCTGGAACTGTCTCCTACATGGCTCCTGAAATGTGTCAACTTGCTGACAAGAGCAGTTTGATTGTAGACTCAACCCTAGATGTGTGGGCTTTAGGAGTAATTATTTACTGCTTACTCACTGGAGATCTTCCTTGGAAATTAGCAATCCCTGGAGATAAAGAGTACAGCAGATTTGTGAAATGGCAAAACCTCAGCATCTACCACCATGACCCTCCATCACATGAATTAGACTGCCTGTTGGAGTATTGAGGTTGTTTAGACATCTTCTTGCTGTGGATTGTTATAAGAAATGTAAATCCGCAGAAGTCCTCCTGTTGATGGGTAAATGTTGGAAAATAGAAGAAAGCCTAGAAAATGTGATTGACATTGAAGACCCTTTTCCTGAGGATTCAGAGGTTGAGTGTGTTGAACAGAAATCTGTTTTCAACACAGATGCATCTTGCATACCAAACAATACTCCACACAGTAGCGTCTCCATTCCAACTGAAATCAGATCCAATTCTTGTTATCTGAACACAGATAGTAATGGCTCTGAATGCAACATGACACCAGGACACAATCAAGATCATGCACTTAATCCAGTGATACATATGGATGATATAATATATTTTCATGTTGGGGCTGAGGTAGAGAATGGTTGAGAAAAACACCATCTAAAACTGTGTCTCATGGCTTGGAGAAGACATCAGATAAGCTCCAATCTAATTTAACAGGTAAAGTGCTTGTTTAAAAAAAAAAAAGGGTAGATTTTTGGTATTGTATGTCTTGGTGTACAAGTCCTATTTAAAAGCTCATTTTGTATGTAATAGGGGCTATCTCCCCAAATAAGACTGCCACTGAGATAGGTAACAGGTTTTATAAGAGAATCTCTTGTGTGGTGGAATAATTGAATTTACTATTTTATTACATTATGCTTTGGCAATGTGAATCATTTGCTTTTCTCTAATTAGGCAATGTAAAATGCTTTGTAAAATGGGTAACTTTAGAAACCCAAGTGGTTACATTTCGTACTGGATTGTATATACTATATATATAGGCCACTAGGACAAGGGGCCTGATCCAGACCTACGCCTGCCGTCGCTAGGACGGCAGGCGTAAGTGTAAGATCGGCTGAAAAGCTGATCTGCGCATGCGCCGGGCAGATGTTACCGGACGTAGCTACGGCAACGCGCGATCAACGATCGGGCATCCGTAGGAACAGCGTAGGGACGCTGGAGAGGGCGTCCCCCTAGCGTCCCTACGTTAAGGTTAGTGAAGGTGGGAGGGGGGAGGTAATATAATGAGGGAGGGCTTAGCGGTAGTTAGGGTAGCCTTCAGCCGGCGTAAGCAATGGGAAATACGCCCGTAAAGGGGGAGTGTTGGGGAGAGTGGACGCCGATGGCCATACGCTCCTGTGCGAGCGTATGGCCCCTTCCTTACGCTGGCTGAAGTTAGGGTAGCCTTCAGCTGGAATAAGGAAGGGGCCATACACCCGCACAGGGGGAGTGTCGGTTAAAGTGAACGCCGATACGCTGTGCTTTAGTAAGCACAGCGCATCGGCGTAGGTCTGGATCAGGCCCAAGATGAGTAAATGGACAATATCATCTTGAAAGACATTTCTAAAATGACATTAAAAGGGGAAGTAATAATCCTGGGGAGAATTTAATCTACATGATGTAAACTGGGGTGAGATATTTCCTGGTACTACCATCTAACTATTGCCCGTAATACATCCACAGTTAGTATGAAGCTGTTCCCTCTTTGGGGGTTGATCTGTTTATTTATATGTATATATGCTGATGTTTAGTTTGAAATCTATTGGGATAATAAATAAAGGTGGAGCTTTTAAATAAATAATGCTGCACTATGTGCATTTTCTTTTTTTGTTTGTTTTCTGATTCTTTTGAGGTATTTAACTTTCACAAAGGCGAGATTTCTTTAATAAGAGGAATCTAAAGAAGATTGGACCGAAAGCACTAATCAATTTGAGAGATCAGGGGTTCAGTGGATCACTTACCAGTATGAAATCACTATCTATTATAAAAACCGATAATGGAAACAAAGACTTAATAAAGAAATATGGACTTTGCTGTGTGGACAACGGACATAGTTCTGGATCCGGCCCATTATCCCCAGTTACTCTTTCTATAGAAAAGGTATAGTCATGATTAGCAGCATTATCTCCAGTTAAACTCATTTGTTCAGGAGTCACTAAAATTGTTTTACAATTGTCTATAAAGGGAACAGTAAAAAAAGCCTAACTATATATTAGTAAGGCTATTGAAAATATCCTAATGAAACTATCCTAGATTTCAAACTTTATAATACAATGGAAAACTTGGGACTGAATTAAGATTGTTTTGTGGGTAAGGTCTTGTTGCACGAGATACACACAACGTAAGGAAGGCAAAGACAGGAGGGACTGATTATGGGTGCACACTCTATTTATATTTTAGGTTAATATAGCAAAAGTACACGTAATCAGAGTATAGTATATACTAAAGGTTATTAATCACACAATAATGAGATATAGACATCAACACCCAACAAGAAATATATGTAGTCAAAAATATATAATTGACAAAATAATTCCCAAGATATGACATTATATATGATTCAGTGAACAGAAATGAAAACATTACTTTTACTATATCATTTTAAAATAATTAATGAATTAATAGGCAAAATATAAAACTAATAGGAGACGGCAAGTGCTGTCAGTGGTGTGCTTTTTGGCAGGTATTTCATGGGTGGTTGAAACCAAATAAACTTTGTAAGGTGGTTATTCCTATATGTAACCAGAAAGTAGGAAAAATACCTATGCTGAAGAAATCCACACGATTTACAACTCTCTTCTGCACTTCATAAATGCTCTGATTCCCAGTTACAGGACCTCTCCCGAGCAAACTTACAAACTTTCAAGCGTTCCCTTAAAAGTCATCTTTTTAGACAAGCTTATCAAATTCCTCAGCCTTCCTAA
>WWET01009373.1:17446-28217 GCA_011038615.1 Limnodynastes dumerilii
GGCACTGATTAACTTCAGAAGGTGACGTCAGGAACAGTAGAGCTGTACAGTACAGCTCTACTGTTCCTGACGTCACATGCTTCTGTGCACTGGAACTATTGATGTTATTCTTTCTTTGTTAACAACACCACAATTCCTACTTATAATTTTGTCACAGGGTAAAAATTTTAGGAACACATGTGGGCCAGATCCTGAACTACGTACGGCAGAGGAATTACCCAAGGAATTTACGCGCAACAGATGTTCCAACAGCATAAGTACTTATGTACATAGCTAGGTTACGTATATCAGTAAGTGCGCTGAAGGGGCTGACCCTTCATTTAAGATGGCCATATCCCCACCATACAGGCAATCTGAACACATAAATGTCCAGATTTAATACCTACAGCGGGGAACGCAAGAGGCGTACACTCCCTCCTACAGCTGCGTAACTACGGATCCCCGCATGCGCGTGAAACATGCGGGGGTCTGGGTCTGGCTCAATGTGCATTATTTAACACTGTTACTGTATATACTGTTATATAAAGTGCAATTATTATATACTTAATAGCCAGGGATGCAGTTGCCAGTTCGAAAGGCCCAATTTTAACACTAATATAGCCGACGGCTGAATTGCGGCTTTATCAGTGCCAAAATCATTCACATTCCAATTTTTACTATAGCAAATGGTCCTATTTTGCCAAAGTACTTATTCCCAATAGCGAAATGTGCTCTCTCCGACAGGGGCTGAGGCAGACTGCAGGCATGTTTGTTTCTGTGGCAAGCAGATTAACCCCTGCCTTTCACGCACCTGTTTAAGATTTACCTATAAATTGATTGAGCAACTTCCATTCTGTTTTTATTTTTTTAGACTGGAGGTATGGGCTGCAGCGAGCTATGGAGGGTTTAGGTTAGGGTTAGGCTGTGGGAGATAGAGGATTAATGTTAGGGTAAGGCTGTGGGAGATGGAGGGTTAAGGTTAAAGTTAGACTGCAGGAGAGACAGGGTTAAGGTTAGGCTAATAGAAGTGGAAAGTTAAGGAAAAATCTCATCTGTTGCCATTGCAGCAGAAATTCGGCTCATCGTAAAGGCAATTCGCACACAACAGGGACTAACAGCATGTTAATTTTAGCTCATCTTTGCACTTTCCTTAATTGCCTCATTCTGAAGTAGTCACTAATGAATAGCTATGAATCACATATAACAATTGATGGAAAAGTAATATAAGTAATTACAAAAGATTGAGGACCTGATCCAGAGCTCTGCTTCCATTTTTTTTTCAGGCGGAAGCGCAGCAAAAATGAGCACTGCGCATGCCCAGATCAGGAGCGCGCACAGAAAGATGGGCACAAGTGTACCCATCCGTCTGTGTTCGCATCCGACTGCACTGCACCTGTAGAAAGGATTTTTAAATGAGAAAAGGGGCGTTTTTCTCATTTAAATACTCAGTGTAGTGCAGGCTGGTAGCAGCTTAACAAGCCCCATGCTTACACCATCTCTGAGATGGTGTAAGCGTAAGGAGCAGCTCACCGGAGCTGCAAAAAAAACCCAGTTAATTTGTTATTTAAAAAAATAAAAAAAAAACACTACCCCCCAAAATAAATAAAAAATCATAAACCCTTTTGCCGAAGAACACTCCCACCCCTCCCCACACACACACACACCAATGGAAAAAAAAACCTGTCCCCTTGGAGAACCACAAGTGCCAACATGCCCTGTCAGCCAGGGCCCGCAGCGCTTGGTAAATGTCCCCATTAAAGAAAAAAAATACATCTACTGCCGGCACAAAAAATATCAAAAAAAGGTCCAAAGTACATTTAAAATAA
Organism: Limnodynastes dumerilii; assembly: GCA_011038615.1. Classification (NCBI taxonomy): domain Eukaryota; kingdom Metazoa; phylum Chordata; class Amphibia; order Anura; family Limnodynastidae; genus Limnodynastes; species Limnodynastes dumerilii. Next base: position 19,252 of record WWET01009373.1, read on the forward strand.
AAAAAAAAAACCTGCTTACCTGCTCTGATAGGGGTCGGGTCTTGGCAGCTTTTAATCCGGGTGGTTCTCCAAGTGCCAACATGCCCTGGCATCCATGGGCATGCTGGTGATTGTAGTTCTACAATCATTAGCATGCCCTTTCGGGACAGGAATATTTATTTATTTGTTTGCGGGGAGGGGGGCGGTGGAAGGGGTTCATTTTTTAAATATTTTTTTTAAATAAACACACTGCAGTCGGAGCAATTAAAGCTCTGACTTTTTTTTTTTTTTTTATCAAAGGCAGGCTTTTCAGCGGCCAATTCAGAGTGTTTGCGTGTTTCTAAAGAAATATGAATCCACTCTGTAAAGGGACTATATTATATCAGACTTTAAGAGTGTGTAAATATAGTCCCTTTACAGAGTGGATTCATTCGCCGGAGGGACCCTGAAGATACCGGAGCTGCTCCCGCGGACTTTCATGAAGAAGAGCAGAATCCAGCTTGCAGAACGTCGCCTGGCAAGACAGAAGACTGCAGAAACGTGAGTATTACACTGATTTTAATGTTTGGCTATTTGTTTTTACATGCAATCATCAACTATATACACAGAACATTTATTTATTCATTAATTACACAGAGGGCACTTATTGATGAATTTATTAGCTGGGGGACATATATTGATGAATTTATTAGCTGGGGGACATTTATATATTTATATTTCAGGCGGAGAACATTTATTTATTTATATAGTGCACGGAGGACAGTAAGTTATTTAATGTAGTAAAGGGGGGCATTTTTACATTTATTTTAGGATCGGGGGACAGCTGTTCATGTCTTTTAGGGTCAGGGTGATTTGGTATGCCGTCTCATGCTGTTAACCCTTGCCATGCTGCTGCATATGGGACTATATGGCACAGCATGGTAAGGGGTAATTTGCAGTCGCGGCAACACTGTAATGTATAAATTAACTTTTTTTAAACTAGCCAGATGGGTTTTTTTCAGGGGGTGAGTGCCGATTTCAATAAAATCGACACTCAAACCCACCTCTTTTATCTCTGGCGATTTTTAGTCCCATTCTACAGCGAGTTTACAACTCGCATTTTAGTAAATATGAGATTTGCATCTCATACATGGGAAAAATCGCCAGAGATAGCATAACAACGGCGATTTATAAACAAAACTCATCTCTGGCGATTTAATAGGAAAATCACCTTTAGTAAATCTGAGATTTCAAAATCGCCACTAAACATTAGCAGTGGCGATTTTGACAATCTCGAGTTTAGTAAATCTAGCCCCTGATCATTTTACAAGAAGACTGACTTCCAGACTTTCAAATTCTAAGGAATTTCTGCGAGTTTTATCAGATTGTGGCCTCTTTACCAGACTGCACATGCACGCAAAGCTGTGCTATTCAAAAGAACATATTGTGATCCATTCAGACATTCTGATAGAGAAACTGGGTTAAGTTCACAGGTAAGAGTTTCCACTTAGTCAATTTCCAGAATAAGTGTTCCAAGATGTGGACCTGAATGTTGCTTGGACTTAACTAACAAATCCTGCATATTTTTCTTCTCTGCTCTAATCTAAAAAAGTTACCTGTTATGAGCATGTGTCTGCACGGAAAAGGAGCTTACTCTGCAGAGACTGAATATAGGAGAAGTAGTAGAAGACAGTAAATATAATTCTAGTCTTAAGTCAACACATCTGACAAAGTGCGCTGTGACTCTGTAAATAGTTTAAGGAGCCCACTTGGAACTAGCAACTAACAAAGACAGAACCAGATAAGAAAAGAAGATCCAGCAAGTAGCCTAGCAACACGAAAAGCCCCTGTTAACCCAAATTTAGCTCAGGATAAAAGGTTATGTTATATAAATTGTTATATACGTTTGTGTGTGTATATGAATGTGTGTGTTGCCTAAATAAACACACACACATACATATACACACTCACGTCCATGCATGTTTGTTTGGACCACAGAGAACAAAGGGGAATTGCTTGTGCAGGGGGGCTATAACTATGGGTGAATTCAGACCTCCGTTTTCTGTGCCTGTACGTCCGTAACTAACCGATTGAAGTTACTGGGCATGCGTAGTAATTTTTCTACGCTATTTAGGTAGCATTTTGTTACGTATATGGCGTACACATGGTCAAAGATATATATGGGCCAGGTAACTAAAGGGGGCGATTTTATTAAACCGCAGTTTTGGGTGATTTTTCCAGCGGTTTTGAAACTGCTGCATTTACTAAGGGTAAAACCACCAATAAAACCGCCAGAATTAAAACACTTTTACAAACCATTGCTTTTTTAGTGAAAGAGCATGAAAAAAACATTTTATTAACTAAGCAGCGTTTTGCAAAACTGCAATCCCAAGGGCCAAAAACAAAAGAGCTGGTTCTGAGTAGCAATTTGTTATCAGTTTGCCTGTATGCAATGCTGCTGCCTATATAAAGGGACTTACAAGTATTTTCACACTGACACAACAGACTATAATTAAAATATAAATTTAAAAATATTATTTACAAATTAAACAATTAAATCCAAATATTTGAATAAATTTGACATAAAACAAAAACAAGAATAATCAGAAACCGAGCAGACTTATCACCAGATAACTTATGCAAAACTTGCTAAAATCATTAATTATAAATATCTGATGCCCAGAGTGCTTGTGAAGTCAAAGCCGCAAGGCTGCAACCTTTTAAATAGAAACAGCTGGCGATTTGAAGGTTTAGAACTGACAAACATTGCAGATGGTTTTAAATTGGCCAATAATAAACCTGGCAGTTTGGAACCCAAAATTGCCGGCAATGTGAAACCGTTTCAAACTGTTGGACAAACCGTACCTTAGTAAATATGGCCCTATGGTGCATATTACACTATTTTATTGGGGTCTACCTTTATTCAAGTATTTATTTATTTATTTAGTTACTTATTGATTTATTGATTGAATTATTTATTCTCCTACTGTCATGATCACAGTACTTTTCACTGCACCTTACATCCCTGATTGTCTATTTTTCAGACGGAAGCACAGCCAAAATGTCCACTGCGCATGCCCAGATCGGGAGCGCGCACAGAAAGATGGGCACAAAAGTACCCATCCGACTGGGCTGCGTCTGTGGAAAGATATTCAAATGATTAAAGGGTCACTTTTCTCATTTAAATACTGTTTCCACTGCGGTCCGGTGGCTGCTTAATAAGCTTAATAAGTCTTAACTCTCCGAGATGGTGTAAGTGTAGGCGCAGCTCACCAGAGCTGAAAAAAAGAAAAATTAATTAGTAAAAAAAAAAAAAATGAAGCACAAAATTAACCCCTTCCCTCACCACCCCCTCCGCCGCAACCCATGAATGACAAGGCATGCTTGCGCTAGTAGTACTACTATCGGCAGCATGCCCTGTACCAAAAGCGTTACATGCCCATTCCATAAAAAAAAAAATACTGTGCCCTCTAAAAATAAAATTGTTTAACAATCACGTGCCCCCATATAATGTAAAAAAATAAAATCCTGCCAATACCCTGTCCCTTTCATTTAAAGAAATGTACAGTGCCCACATAATTTAAACAATAAAAATTGCCACATGTGCCCCTCAAATCAAAATATTTAAAAAATGCCCATACGATGGCCCCAAAAATAAAAAAAAACACACTTACCTGCTCTGATGGGGGTTAAGTCTTGTAAGCTTTTAATCCGGGGGGTGGCCTTGGTAAAAAAAAAGCCTTATACAGACGACGCAAACTATGTCCTGCATTGGGGTATATTTATACACTTTGGGCACTGTCACAATTATCGAGAGAACGGTGGGGGGGCAGGCGGTGGAAGGGGTTAATTTTTGACTATGTCTAAACCAAAAAACCTTACCTTGGTGTCCCGCGGCGCGTCTAGGGGATTCCCCAGCGTCCTGGTAACCACGCGCGCGCTGTCTGTAGTTGGTGCGCGTCTTCCTGTCAGTCTTGTTATGCATTCCCCTGTTGCCAGGGGAATGCCTCCGTATGTAATTTCCAGGTTAAAGGTTCTCACCCTTATTTGTACCTACCTTCCTAGCAATACCTACCTTTACCTTGAGTGCATGTTTATGTTACCTCTTCGGAGGCACCGCTGTGTGAGTGCGGGCGTGCAAGTCCTCGTGCGTCTCGTCCAGTCCCGTGAACAATCTTCTGTCCCTCGTGCTGGGTTTTGTGTTGCTTGTAGTCCGTCGCAGTTCGGTCTCTTCCGGACTGGTTCTGTTCCCACTTACTCTGCTGCTCCTTTCCCGCTGTCCGGTTTACACTCCTGGGTTCGCCTTCTTTTCTACGAGCACTGGTTCAACAGGGCCCGTCCAGGCTATTGGGCCACGGCCAATTCCATCCCCGCCATCAGGGGCCCTGGTGAAAACCCCCCGATAGTAGAGTCTCCGGGCTCCGGAAACCGTCTCGGTCACTACCTACCTCTCTTCAGTGGCCGCCCCGGTTCTCTCCGAGGTAAGCCCGAGGCGCCACTACACTCCGCTACATTCCCCATGACCACTCCGGTTCTTATTCAGGTAAACCCGGAGTGTCATAACATTATAACCGGCCACATCATGTAAGCCTCGGGAGAACCTTCCATGGCCGAGGCCATTAATGCACTTATTACTCAGGTGTCCAATCTAGGACAGATGGTACAGGCCCTCACCTCAAAGGTTAACAATCAAGAAGAAACCATCTCTGCCATGAGGGCCTCAGTCAGTGTCCCACCAGCTCCTGCCCCCACTCTTCCAGTAGTATCTTCGGATATTAAAGTTAATCTTCCAGATAGATTTTCAGGAGATCGTGGTCAGTTCCATATATTTAAGGAGAATTGTCGACTGTATTTCAGGCTCCGACCTAACGCATCAGGATCCGAACAACAACGAGTTGGTCTTGTCATCACCCTACTCCAGGCGGACCCCCAGGCTTGGACATTCGGTTTACATCCTGAAGATCCTGCACTCCAGTCAGTCGACGCTTTCTTCGAAGCGCTGGGGCTATTATACGAGGACCCTGATAGAACAGCCACTGCTGAGATGAAACTTCGCTCCCTACGCCAGGGGAGAAAGACTGCAGACGAATACTGCTCTGAATTCCGCCGCTGGGCTAATGACTGCGGCTGGAATAATCCTGCTCTCCGCAGCCAATTCCGCATTGGGTTGTCGGACCAGGTGAAGGACGCTGTTGTTCAATTTCCAACCCCCAATAACCTTGAAGAATTCATGCGCCTGGCTATCAAGGTCGATCGGCACCTGAAGGAACGCCGCATGGAAAAAGATTCCTTCACAAGCTACTCCGTCGTTCATTCTCCTCAGGAATTTCAAACGTTGGAAGAACCGATGCAGATTGGCTCATATCGCCTATCCAAGGAAGAGAAAGCCCGCAGATGGAGTCTTGGTTTATGTCTCTACTGTGGAGGAAAGGCTCACAGGGCAGACTCGTGCCCGAAGAAACAACCTACCCAGTCGGGAAAAGAGTAACCCAGCCGGCTTATGAGGAGCTCCGGTTGGGTATATACCTAGTCTCCTCAAAGAATTCTCTTCTGGTCCCCGCCCGACTGGTCCTTAGGGACCACGAAGAACAACTATCCGCGTTTGTGGACAGCGGTGCTGCGGGAAATTTCATAGACATGGAACTGGTTCGTTCTATGAAGATTCAAGTCAGGAATCTGGATGTTCCCGTCTCTGCAGTGGGATTGGATGGATTACCACTGTCAGAGGGTCCTATCCTTCTAAAGACTGAGCCTATTCAACTGTCTATTGGGATGTGCCACTCAGAAGTCATTGAGTTCCTGGTTACGAATTGTGCTGCGGTACGACTGGTCCTGGGCCATCCATGGCTTAAACTCCACAACCCATGTATTGACTGGTCACTGGGAGAAATTACTCGGTGGAGTGAGCATTGTGAAGAGAGCTGCATTTCCTATCCAGTCCGGGTAGGTCTCATCGCAGTAGAGAAGATTCCGCAGCAATATGCTGAGTTCACGGATGTTTTTTCTAAAAAAAGCTGCAGAGGTACTACCTCTACATCGGCACTATGATTGTGCTATTGAGCTCATTCCCGGAGCCAAGTTGCCTAAAGGTAGATTGTTTTTCCTCTCTCGACCAGAGTCAGTCGCTATGGACCAGTATATCAAAGAAAACCTGGAGAGAGGATTCATGCGGCCTTCCAAATCGCCAGTGGGTGCAGGATTCTTTTTCGGGGGGAAAAAAGACGGATCCCTCAGACCATGCATCGACTATCGGGCTCTTAACCACATTACAGTCAAGAACACCTATCCATTGCCTTTGATTTTAGATTTGTTTAATCAAGTCAAGGGAGCCGTTATTTACTCAAAGATCGATCTTCACGGGGCATACAACCTGGTACGGATCAGGGAGGGAGATGAATGGAAAACTGCATTCAATACGCATACAGGTCACTATGAATATCTGGTAATGCCCTTCGGATTATGCAACGCTCCAGCGGTATTTCAAGATCTCATCAATGATGTCTTCAGAGATTTCTTGAGGAAGTTTGTGGTGGTCTATCTGCATGATATCCTTATCTTCTCTCCCTCCCTTAAAGAACACCGTAAACACGTTAAGCTGGTCCTTGCCCGTCTCCGTGAGTTCAGGTTGTATGCCAAGTTGGAGAAGTGTTAATTTGAGGTTGACAGTATAACCTTTTTGGGGTATGTTATTTCCCCGTTCGGATTCGCCATGGACCCAGAGAAAGTAAAGGCCATCCTGGAATGGAAGCAACCTACAGATCTCAAGGCCATTCAGCGGTTCATGGGATTCTCTAACTACTACTGGGGATTCATTAAATCCTTCTCCACCTTGATGGCTCCTATATCAACCTTGACCAAGAAAAAGGCAGATCCTACGAACTGATCGGTAACGGCGATTGGGGCTTTTGAAGCTTTGAAACAAGCTTTTGTGTCGGCACCTATTCTGAGACATCCTAATCCTGAACTTCCCTTCATCATCGAGGTTGATGCGTCAGATGTCGGGGCAGGGGCAGTTCTGTCACAACAAGACCCACAAGAAGCTAAATATTTTCCTTGTGCTTATTTCTCCAAACAATTCTCACCAGCAGAGAAGAATTACGATGTGGGAAACCAGGAACTGTTAGCCATCAAAATAGCATTTGAAGAGTGGAGGCACTAACTGGAAGGATCTGCGCATGTCATCACGGTTCTGACTGACCATAAAAATCTTGCATACATTGAATCTGCCAAACGTCTCAATCCTCGACAATCCAGATGGGCTTTGTTCTTTACACGCTTCAACTTCGTTATCACTTATAGACCTGGATCAGAGAACCATCGAGCTGATGCTCTTTCCCGGGCTTTCTTGCCACATGGTCCCTCCCTCCCTCCCCAACCCATGATCCCTCCTACTTGCATCATCGCTGGATTAACACAGGATCTTCATTCCAGGATTCTGGCGGCTCAAGGTCAAGCTCCTGCTCAAACACCCGCTAGATGACTGTTTGTTCCTGAAAGACTTAGAAGTCAAGTTCTCCAGGAGAGCCATGCTAGCAAGACAGCAGGACATTTAGGAGTCAAGAAGACGTTGGAACTGTTGTCCAGATCGGTATGGTGGCCTTCCATATCACAGGACTCCCGGGAATTTGTGCTTTCATGTCCTCTCTGCGCCAAGAACAAGACACCACGACATCCTCAGTATGGGCCACTTCTTCCTTTGTCCATTCCCAAACGGCCGTGGACTCATTTGTCAATGGATTTTATTACGGATCTTCCTAACTCCCAGGGCCATACCACTGTCTGGGTGGTGGTTGACAGGTTCAGCAAGATGGCACATTTCATCCCATTATCTGGTCTACCTAATGCTCAGGTTCTAGCCAATCTCTTTGTCAAGCACATTTTTAGACTGCATGGAATACCACTGGAAATTGTTTCAGATCGAGGGTCACAATTTGTGGCTTCGTTTTGGAGAGCGTTTTGCAGGAGTCTGGGAGTACAGGTTAATTTATCTTCAGGATATCACCCCCAATCTAATGGACAGACCGAGAGGGTAAACCAGTCCCTGGAGCAATATCTACGATGTTACACTTCCAAACTCCAAAATAATTGGTCAGAGAATATTCCCTGGGCGGAATTCGCATATAATAATGCTCATCACTCATCTACTGCAGTATCACCTTTCTTTTGTGTCCAGGGGTTCCATCCGAGAGCTAACTCTATCATTCCTGTCACCACCACCCCTCATCTGGGAGTTAGGGGAACAGTTAAGAACCTGAAGACCATCTGGAAGAAAGTCAACCAAAGTCTTCAAGACTCTGCTTTTAGGACCAAGACTAGAGATGACCAACACCGATCCAGAGGTTCCTTCAGAGTCGGGGATAGGGTCTGGCTTTCCACAAGAAACATTAGATTAAGGCTACCCTGTAGGAAATTGGGTCCTCGCTACACCATTCCGTATCTCCAGGAAAATCAATTCGGTTGCTTTTAGACTAGATCTACCCCGCAACCTCAAGATTCCACCCACCTTCCATGTATCTCTTCTGAAGCCAGTCAAGACTTCTAGAAGGTTTCATAATAAACTTCCAGTCAAAACTTCCCCGGTACTCGTAGAAAATCAAGAAGAATTTGAGGTAGAAGAAATCCTTGATTCCAAGAAGATCAGGAATCACATCCATTATCTGGTCCACTGGAAAGGATACGGTCCGGAGGAAAGATCTTGGATACCTGTTGGAGACCTCCACGCTGACAGATTAAAGAGAAGATTTCATGAAAGATTTCCTGTGAAACCCAGGCCTAGGGGTATCAAAACCCCTCGTTTAGGGGGGGTAATGTTACAGCCGCCGTGTAACGGCAGTTCGCAACTGGCTGGGAGGAATCTGATTTGCTGCAAATCAGATTTTCTTTGCGTGGACCTACATCCACAATAGCTACACCACTGGTTGTTGTTCATGCTATATTCTTAAAAAACTGACTTTGTCTATTCTAATGCTACACCTCTGTGGTCCATTAATCCATGTATTTTACCAAAT
>WWET01009374.1:0-19380 GCA_011038615.1 Limnodynastes dumerilii
CCAGCATGGTCACTATACCACGTCACACAGTGAACAACCTGTGAAACCCTGAGAGCAGAAATCAAAGTGAGCACACGATACGAGCGCCTGCGATTGGTTGGCGATCCTGCGTTGTGTCACCATTTAAAATGAGGACGTCGCTGAAATTTGAAGGCAAGCTCCACCCATCAGAGCGAGGGGAGGGGTCTCTGCTGTCAGAGCAGGCGGCGATCCCGTCCCTGTGCCCTGTGAACCTGCAGTTATGATTCACGGGGGGATGAGATAAGATGAGTATCGGGCCCCCCTCTGTCTCTGGGCCCCGCACTGTGTTCTGGTCTCTTATCGTACGTCTGGTGATCAGAGCAATAGCGAAATGAATAATAAGAAACTTTAAGCACTCTCCTTACGATATACAAAAGCATTTGGTCTCTCTGGTTGCTAGGGGCAACGTGCCGACCCCATTAGCCTTAGTGAGAGTCACAAGCAATAATTGCTGTTTATTTGAAAGCTCATTCCTCGGTTTTTTACCCATTCTCCACACCGCGACCTGTGCGCGTTCCCTGCACCCGCCCGGGACATAAGATCCATTATTAATGCGGGATGAGGTGACAGTAACGTGGGAAGAGCCGTGGAACGTATAGCGAGGTATGTGAGAGAAAACGCAGGTGAGCCGCTTCGTTTACACCTATACAAACATGTTAATTAAATGAAAATGAATCCATCTGTTGTGGTGACATTGAGCGTATAAGCAGCGATCGCAAATGAGTTTTCTTTCCATCCATCTGTAAGAGCCTGTAACGTTTATTTACACTGCGTCTCGTGCGTTCACGCCGTGCTTTCTTCATGTCATTTTACATATAATTTGGCTCTTTGTGTCCAGAGTGCCGGAGATTTAACCAATCAGAGAAGGTCATTTCCGACATCTTCTAAAAGGGGTTTAGTATGTGAGCGTGGATCCTACCTGCCGGAACTACAGTGCCAGCTACAGTGCCAAATACAGTGCCAGCTACAGTGCCAACCACAGTGCCAACTACAGTTCCAGCACGGTTATTTAAACTCTGATCGGCATTCTTCCTGAGGAGAGAGAGGGAATAGAGGAGAGAGGAGACAGAGAGGAGGAGAGAGGAGACAGAGAGAAGGAGAGAGGAGACAGAGAGGAGGAGAGAGCAGGGACCGAGAGGAGGAGAGAGCAGGGACAGAGAGGAGGAGAGAGGAGACAGAGAGGAGGAGAGAGGAGACGGAGGAGAGAGGAGACGAGACAGAGAGGAGGAGAGAGGAGACAGAGAGGAGGAGAGAGGAGACAGAGAGGAGGAGAGAGGAGACAGAGAGGAGGAGAGAGGAGACAGAGAGGAGGAGAGAGGAGACAGAGAGGAGGAGAGAGGAGACAGAGAGGAGGAGAGAGGAGACAGAGAGGAGGAGAGAGGAGACAGAGAGGAGGAGAGAGGAGACAGAGAGGAGGAGAGAGGAGACAGAGAGGAGGAGAGAGGAGACAGAGAGGAGGAGAGAGGAGACAGAGAGGAGGAGAGAGGAGACAGAGAGGAGGAGAGAGGAGACAGAGAGGAGGAGAGAGGAGACAGAGAGGAGGAGAGAGGAGACAGAGAGGAGGAGAGAGGAGACAGAGAGGAGGAGAGAGGAGACAGAGAGGAGGAGAGAGCGAGGACAGAGAGGAGGAGAGAGGAGACAGAGAGGAGGATAGAGGAGACAGAGAGGAGGAGAGAGCAGGGACAGAGAGGAGGAGAGAGCGAGGACAGAGAGGAGGAGAGAGCGAGGACAGAAAGGCGGAGAGAAAAGGGACAGAGAGGAGGAGAGAGTGAGGACAGAGAGGAGGAGAGAGCAAGGAGAGAGCAGGGACAGAGCGGAGGAGAGAGCAGGGACAGAGCGGAGGAGAGGGTGAGGACAGAGAGCAGCAGAGAGCAGTGGTGGAAAACTACAAATCCCAGCATGCTTCGCCAGGTAGCAGCTATAATGGAACACGCTGGGAGTTGTAGTTCTTGGAATACTAGCTATGGAATTGTGGCATTTGATTAATCTGAGTGCTGTCACGGCTGTTTCCTAATCTCAGAGCGGGTCACGGGGCTCTGGACTATTTGCGGGATGTGGTGGGAGCGGAGTTTGGCGATGCAGCTTTTTTTAGGAGCGGAAGGACATTAGAAAATACTGATATGAACACAATGAGCAGCAGATCGCGGCCTGGGCCTGAGGAAGGAAACGCAGGGAAGCCTGCACCGACACACAGATAACGGCCCGGAGCTCGGAGCCTCCCCTGGGGGCCACAGCAGACAACACCCCCATCTCTGCTGGGCCCGGACGTCTTCCATGGACACTGGATACAGGGTCTCATAAAGATTATAGAGGCAACAGCATTCTACGGTATGACAGCTGCAACATGATTGGTTGCTACTAGCAACATCTCTCCTTTCTGTATTTAGAAGCTTCATTAGACTCATAGAATGTGACGGCAGATAAGAACCGCTTGGCCCATCTAGTCTGCCTGTGCAGTAACCCTTCCTCAAACTTCCCCGAGCCCAGCACCCCCCAGTTGTTACACAGATCACTCCTCATCACCCCCTGGAGCCACGCACTATGGTCATTTTGTTAGCAACCAATGAAACTAGCAGCATGTTTTGGACTGTGCAAGGAAACTGGAGCACCCGGAGGGAACCCACACAGACATGGGGAGAACATGCAGACACCACATAGATAAGGCTTAGTCCCGGAAAAAAACTTATGACTTCAGCGCTGTGACACACAATGCTACTCACTCAGCCGCTGTGCTGTACAAGACCCACCTCCTCTGTCTGATGCGAAACACGCCCCCTCTAGCTGGTATACGACACGCCTCCTCTGACTGATACAAGACACGCCTCCTCTGACTGATACAAGACACGCCTCCTCTGACTGATACAAGACACGCCTCCTCTGTCTGATGCGAAACACCCCCCCCTCTAGCTGGTATACGACACGTCTCCTCTGACTGATACAAGACACGCCTCCTCTGATGCAAAACACACCCCCTCTGGCTGGAATAAGACACGCCTCCTCTGATTGATACACAACACGCCTCCTCTAACTGATACAAGACACAATCACTCTGGCTGGTACAAGACACGCCTCCACTGGCTGTAATAAGACACGCCTCCACTGGCTGTAATAACACACACCACCACAGGCTCTAATAAGACACGCCTCCTCTGACTGATACAAGACACGCCTCCTATAACTGATACAAGATACGCCTCCTCTGTCTGATGCGAAACACGCCCCATATATATATAATATAAATATGGAATATAGAATGTGAATGGATGTCTCTCTATATATAACATTATATTACACTATAGAAGTCTCTCTGTATATATAATATAAATATGGAATATAGAATATGATTGGATGTCTCTCTCTCTGTATATAACATTATATTACACTATAGAAGTCTCTCTCTATATATAATATAAATATGATTCTAGGGGCCAGATTTACTAAGCTGTGGGTTTGGAAAAGTGGAGATGTTGCCCATAGCAACCAATCAGATTCTAGCTGACATTCTCTAGTATGTAATAGGAAAGTGAGAGCTAGAATGTGATTGGTTGCCATGGGCAATAGCTCCACTTTTTGCAAGCCGCAGCCCCTGGATGTACACGAGAGCCGATATCATTGTTCTTGTGTCGATATGTTTCCTGAGCGCCGTCACTGCGGCTGATTTACGGCCGGCTCCGAAATTTGTTCTTAAAAACTAATTTCCTTTGACATAATCAGGGCCAGCTGTTCAGCCTCTGCGCCCATGCCAAAACAAACCCGTGTCTCTGTGACGGCCGATCCGCCCTCTTATTGGGGCTCGGGTTTTAACACCCCTCAATCCCCCCTCTTCCGGCCCTACCATACACAAACACAAAATTTAACCCCCGGTGTCCTGGCTGGAGCAAGATGAGCGATCTACTGACATTCCCGACACACTAGGACGGGGATCCCCTTCCTGGGTAAATAGCAGGGGCAAAGGGCACAGGGTATATATGGGTATATATAGTATATATGGGTATACATGGGTATATATAGGGTATATATGGGTATATCTATGGTAAATATAGTATATATGGTTATATATGGGTATACATGGGTATATATAGTATATATGGGGTATATATGGTATATATAAGTATATATGTTATATATATATGGAATATATGGGTATACAAGAATATATGGGTATACATTGGTATATATAGTATATATGGGGTATATATGGGTATACATTGGTATATATAGTATATATGGTATATATATATATATGGTATATATAGTATATATGGGTATATATAGGATATATGGGGTATATATGGTATATATAGTGTATATATATGTTATATATGAGTATATATGTTATATATATATATGGAATATATGGGTATACAAGAATATATGGGTATACATTGGTATATATAGGGTATATATGGGTATACATTGGTATAAATAGTATATATGGGTATACATTGGTATATGGTATATATATGGTATATATAGTATATATGGGTATATATATTATATATGGGGTATATATAGTATATATGGGGTATATATAGTATATATAGGGTATATATAGTATATATGAGGTATATATGGGTATATATAGGGTATATATAGAGTATATGGGGTATATATAGGGTATATATAGGGTATATATGGGGTATATATAGTATATATGAGGTATATATGGTACATATGGGTATATGGGTATATATAGTATATATGGGGTATATATGGAATATATGGGTATATATAGTGTATATGGGGTATATATAGGGTATATATGGGTATATATAGTATATATGGGGTATATATGGTACATATGGGTAAATATAGGGTATATATAGTGTATATGGGGTATATATAGTATATATAGGGTATATGAGTATATATAGTATATATGGGGTATATATGGTATATATAGGGTATATATAGTGTATATGGGGTATATATGGTATATATAGTATATATGGGTATACATGGGTAAATATAGTATATATGGTTATATATGGGTATATATAGGGTATATATATTATATATGGGGTATATATAGTGTATATGGGGTATATATATAGGGTATATGGGTATATATAGTATATATGGGGTATATATGGTACATATGGGTAAATATAGGGTATATATAGTGTATATGGGGTATATATAGTATATATAGGGTATATGAGTATATATAGTATATATGGGGTATATATGGTATATATGAGTATATATGTAATATGTATGGGTATATATTCTTGCCTGGATGCCAGTGCAGGTTAGCGTTTCATTCAAGCCACGGAAATATTGCACGTGGCCGTCGTATAACAATCAGATGTCCATTATGGTGAAGTAAAATGGTTTCCGTGGACGCCATTACAGTGGGGTTTCCATGAAAGGTAGCTGCCCATTGTCAGTATAAGCCTGATATTCCGCATTACGGGTCTCATGGGCCGCCCGGCATCAGTCAGGAGACATGTTGGCTTCATGGAAACGTTTTTCTTTCATTTGTATCATATGCCTGACCCCTGGCCCCTGACCCCCTCATGTCACTGCTGTCCCCTCTTGTCTTTGCACAGCTGAAAGCCATTTGTCAGGCCTGGCCGGGGGAGCTCTGGCCGAGCGATGGCTATTGGTAAGGGTCCGGGGGCAATGCCCAGCTGAAAACACATTCAATGGGCCCCGACCAGGCAGCCAATCAGAGGATCCCTAGGAGAAGGCCCTAAAAATGTTTATTTTTTTGTACTTTAAAGATGCCCAAAGGGCCCAGTTATACTGATTCCTCTGTGACCCCATGTGCAGGTCCGGTGGCCAGCAGGGAAACCCCCATGCCACAGCAACATGTACCACATATAGACACCAGTCATGTGATCAACAACCAATCTCTCTATTTCTCTCTATTTGCTATCTCTCTCTCTCATCTTTTATTTCTCTTCTCTCCTTCCTCTTTCTTCTCTTCTCTCTCTCTCTCTCTCTCTCCTTTTATTTCTCTTCTCTTCTCTCTCTCCCCTCTTATCCCCAGTTATAAGTTCCAGAATATGATAGTGGTTATTAGGGATCATAGAGATATTGAACCTTATTCACAGTTAAGAGAATGCGTCTTCTTAGGTGCGTATATTCAGGAAGGGATACACTGCGCGGGTCCTAGTAACTTAATACACGCAATCTACACAGGACTAAGAACAGATCGGCTCTGAGCACTAGGAACCTCAAGATTCGCAGTGAGATAAGAAGGAAGCGGCGCGCCGGGAAGACTTAGGAAGGAAGATAAGAAGATTGGATGGAGGAGGAATTTACATGAGGAAATCTGGGCGCGGTTCTTAATTAGCCGCCCTCCGCACACAACTACACACCTACAGATAAGCTGACAATCGGGGGCGTGTCAGGGGAGGCGGCTTACTACGTTCTGCATATAATTAAGAGCCTCGATCACTCTTATGTGTGAAGACGTCCAATATGTAGAAAGTGGCATTGCTCCGTGCACCCAGTGATCTATGGGTGATTATATCATCTGGGGCTGGGGGCAGTTACGGGTAATCATTGTGATAATTGTTCCTGTGACGCAGGATGGCGCCAGGGTAAATCCAGATAAATGTTCTGTAATGAGTGGCCACCTCATAGCGCTTCTCCCAGATTAATGCTGTCATCTCTGGGATCTCTGCGCGACGACTGAATTTGATAAGTGAACGACGCGCGTTAATGTGCACACGAATAATGACCTGGAGAAATTTTATCAATTAAGATGTAGGAAATGAAGTGGATGTAATGGGGATCTTAGGCTGGTTGAGGCGTCCCAGAAGGTAGAGGTGTGGAAGAGGTGGAGGTTATCTCTTAGGGAAAGGGTTAGCCTTATCAAGACCCACCTGGTTCCAGTTTTTTTATATGCTAGTTATGTTTGCCTTGTGCCAGAATCTAGGTGGTCTAAAGTTTATGCCGTTTTCTTCCGATTACTTTGGGGGAATAGGATAAACTTGGTCAGACGGGCTATTACTTACAAGCCGAGGAGTGAAGGTGGCCTGGGGATGGTAAACCCGGTGCTTTTCTTTATGACAACCTTCCTGAAGTTACACTTGGGAAGTCTCCGTTTGGAGAACCCTCCTCGGTGGGTAAGTGGCTTTAAGACATGGGTAGAACCCTTTCTCAATGCTTGGGTAGAGGGAGGCAAGGTTAGAAGCTTTCGGGTCAGGCATGCTTACCTTCCGGCCTACGTGACTCTGGGCTTGAAGGTGACAAGGCGCTGGGGTCTGGAAGTGGGGGAAGTCGAAAACTTCTCTAGGAGGGAGTTGGAGAGAAGAATTTTGCAGTCCCACTTTAATGATCAGCTGTCCTTGAGAGACTGCCCGGGCGATGTCTGCTCGGCGGGGTTGGCTTTAGTTAACTCCGGGCGGATACCCCCGAAGTTTTGGGACATTGCCTGGCTTTCCTTTCAAGGGAAGCTCTACGTGAGGGGAAACCTGAAGTATATGAATGCCAATGATCGTGGTTGCCCACGTGAGGAGTGTCCAGGGGAGGAGGAGACTATGGACCATTTTTTGCTCAGGTGTCCCTTCAATGTGGAAGTTTATAAGGGAGTTTCGAGTGCTTTGGGCATTCCCTGCCTTTCGGGGCTTAGTTACCCGGGTTGGGTTTATGGGGCACTCAAGGAGAGGTATGGGGCTTTTGATTTGGGCACCATTTATCTAGTTAGCTTAGTGGTTAGGTATTTCACGTGGAACACACGGTGTCAGGTTTCTCTCCGGCAGAAAATCCTTCCCTGTGCGGTGGTGATGAGTGACATCCTACGCAAGTTTGGAAATTAAGGGATATGGATGGGTTAGGCTTTGGCGGGGTCTGAGGCCTCCCTAGTGGGTGGGCGTTCCAGTGGGGGGTGCTCTCTCCATCTATGGGCTTTCTCCCTCACTTCCCCTTAGATTTTTGGTAATTACAAACTTTTTTCAAATACGGTTTGCATATTAGTATTGTGATGTTTGTATTATGTTGGTATTTTATGAGAAGGTCTAATGACTTGGACTATGGACATTAGTAGGTGAATAGCCCTTTAAGACCTTTCCCTGTATATTGTTTTGTACTTTTGTGTGCAATGCTCTTATCTTCTGTATGTATAAGCAGTTGAGCTGGTTGCTTACATTTGGTTGCACGTTTTCTAATAAAAACATTTCCTCTTAGTCAGGTGACAGTGTGGGGGTTTCCTCTTAGTCAGGTGACAGTATGGGCGTCTCCTCTATGTCAGGTGACAGTATGGGCGTTCCCTCTATGTCAGGTGACAGTGTGGGCGTCTCCTCTATGTCAGGTGACAGTGTGGGCGTATCCTCTATGTCAGGTGACAGTGTGGCCGTTTCCTCTTAGTCAGGTGACAGTATGGGCATCTCCTCTATGTCAGGTGACAGTATGGGCGTCTCCTCTATGTCAGGTGACAGTATGGGCGTTTCCTCTTAGTCAGGAGCCAGTGTGGGCGTTTCCTTTCTCTTTGTATTACAGACATAAGATAGAGGCTGGGGCTGAGGTGATAACAAGTAATAGGACTTTAGTATTATAAGAGCAGGCAATGCTTGTACGGGTGAAGGGCTCATTCTCAGCCGCCATCTTGTGAACGTTCACCCATACAGCTATCATCTGGTCTCGTCACACGCGGATCAATGTATTCTTATGTTGAGTGGCGGCTTCTTGTAGATATTACAATATTTAGGGGTTATTCCTTTTTACCGGAGCCGTTCAGCGGCTGCCATCAGCATTTCTCTGTGCGGTTATTCCGGGCGGGCGGACCCCGATTAATGGTTTTAATGTATTGTAACCTGTCCACTCCAATAGACGCCGCTTCTTTCATTATTCTAATGGTCCCCCCTCGCTGAGAGCAGTCTCCATTCACTGATCATAATTAATGAGTAATTATGGGGCTGTCATGGCATCACGTAGATAAAAGGACCTCTCTCCGCTCCCGGTGACAAGTGACCAGGGGACTGTCCATCACAAGCTCCGTCATCCAGAACTACACTAATAATATCCCAATTCTACCCGCAGAGCAAGTCAGTCGCCGCCTCCTCACACTCCCGGGTGGCTGGAAGAGCTCTATAGGTCACCGATAGACGATACTCCACCAACTAACCGGTCGCCCAGAGCCTCATTCAGGACGACAAGCCCCCTGGGGATCGCGGGTCAGATCCATATGAAGGATTCCTGACCCTACATAAGATCACCACGTTCAGCGGTATCCACAATATCCACCACACACACTGCCGACCGACATAACGGCCCCAACCCTCAATCCAAACCTGACCTTGGCCTCACCGTCCAGCGCCCTCACATCATCCCAACAGGCTATCAGAGCAGAGCATATTCGGATCTTTTTGTCCGTCACTCGCTATGCGATAATGGTGGCAATCAGCAGATAGACGGGCGATTGATCCACTATGGCGCAGTGCGTGGCCAGATGCAGATTTCACCTTTGAATTTTTATTATTTTTTTATTTTATGGAACCTGTTTTTTGTAAATAATCCCCCGGAAATCTGAGAGGACGACGTTTAGATATTCTTTATGTGTTTCGTGCATTACAGCTTTCAGTATCTGAGAAGGGTTTCCACGCTGTGTATAGATGCACATTGGGAATCGCAGCGTTTGCCTTCGTGACGCAGGCGTTGCGTTATCACACGGACACCGATGACAGTTATCTCCACAACGCAAGTCTCCGGGGTGAAGCAACGATCAGGGGCCCCTCAGAGAGGAAGAAGGTCCGAGGTCCCTGGAACGTCTTCTGCTCTGTCTTATCTTGTCCCTGTGGCATCCTGGGGTCCCCCTATTTAAGGAAGCCACAACGGATGGACGCGAAGGTAGAAGACGTCTGACAGGTGAATTCACAGATAAAGTCGCTGATTTTACAGAACCAACCGGCCTACAACATAAAATCCCAACTAGGAAGATGGTCGCTCTGTGGAATAGATGACCCCTTGTCCTATTCACCCAAATTTGGACCATGTCTTGGTAACTTTGGGGCTGATCCTCAGGAACGGCCGATTGCGTAATTCCCCTGTCAAGAAGGTAGTGCCCGGCGTACATAACCTACTATACATATGCCGGGTGTCCCCCCTTTTACATTTGCCATATAGGCGGAGATAGGCATTTAAATTAGGGCTCGGGGCGGGGAAACAGCATTACGACAAAGTCTGCGGCTGTAAGTCGTAAATGTTAAGGTAGGGCTACCTTTAGCGGGGGGTGCTTGGGCCCTGCTGCCGGCCATAATGACCTCAGACACCTGTAAGGCGCCTGTAGATCTGGATCCTTTGACCCTAGAACCAGTCCGTGTCTATCTGCCCTCAGGGGTTCCTCATCTTGTCTCTAGCGTTATCTTAAGGTTCGTAATACAATATATATTTTGGTGCAGTGGATACGATGTCAGGTCACAGTATATCCCAGCAATAAGATGGAACAAGGGCACAACTACGGATGGTGCGGACAGTCCTTTACAACGGAGCCAGCTGTGACCTAATGTCCCTTCAGCGTTATTCACATACAGGAACCTGGTCCCTGCTATCATCCGCTGCGGCAGTTACCCCAAACAGCTGATAACAAGCACCTATCTATCCGCTGATCTGTGTAACTACCGTGGCGGCTAATCGCTGGCAGTATGGGGGAGCGAGGGGATGACCGACTGTCCCGTCTAGGGCCAGTCTGCACCGCAAACCCCCAGAGACCGCATGGTTCCGGCCCTTACTGAACCCCTAAACCCAACACTTACTCCAAGCCTAACCCTATTTTCTACCCTAACCTCAGTCCCAACCCAAACCTAACCTTGACCATAACCCTCAACTCTAACCTCAACTCTAAATCCAAACCCTAACTCCCAACCTAACCTTGACCATAACCCTCAACTCTAACCTCAATCCCAACTCTAACTTTACATTTACCAATAGCACAACCCTAACTCAAACCAAACCTAACCTTGACCCTAACTCTCAACCCAACCCTAAATGTAACCCCAACCCTAAACCTACATGTAACATGTGAGAAATGACTTCTCGGAGTGTAGGAGTGAGATGAGCGGACAAGGTGGGCAAGGTAAGTGTGAGCGGCCATCTTGTGTACTTGGGAACCCCATTAACTTTATGGTGTCCTATGTTTCATGGTGGCCTCCGGGAAAGCCTTTATCTCTGCGTGTCTCATGATACTTTGATCTGTGATCCTCTTATGTGTGCGTTATTCATGTTTTTGGAATTTCAGTCTTCTTTAAGGTGTTTTGAGCCGTATTGGGGAGAAAAACAATCATTTATTCTGATCAGGTCACATATAACAGGCGTCAATCCATATATCCATTATTCTACCACCGCAGATGTGATCCAACTCTGGCTAATGACGACATATATGTATATATGAAGCGACCTGCCCCAGGCTACAATTTAATGAAAGCCACTGTGCGAAAACAGATGCCAAGGTGACGAACCCAAACTGGCAATTAAAACGAGTAAAAAAAAACTAGATTACAATAAACACCGCCATAGACAGGCGTTCAGAGAGATACAGAGAACATGGACGCAATGAGATCGCTGCTAATCACAATGTCCTAGAACAACAGACTGCTGACGAGGCTGTACCCACAGAGTAACAACATGTAACGAGGAGCGCCTGCCCCGCTCATCCCCAGACAATAGGCTCTTTCTCTGGAGCTTGGGTAATAGTTCAGGGATGACACGGACGCGGTATAAATATCTCATCCTATAATGTGGAGGATTCTGCTTTTATTGATAGAAATCCGGGACATTGCGGTGGAACCGTTGCTCGATTTTGTCGCAGTGCGCTATGTTTCATCCGTGCTCCAGTCAGTGTGTTACGTCTCAGATAGAGGAAAACGAAGAAACGGTGCAGAACGGGCGCAGTATAGTATTAGTGAGTTGCACACACAGGGCGGGGGTGGTTTACTGGTTACCAAGAAACCCCCCTTACCCAGAGAGAAGGAACGCCTACTCTAATGACTAAGAGGAAACGCCCACTAGTCTCTTTAGCTCCGCCCCCTGTCGCAAGTGTCTAGGAAATGGATTCAGAGGTTTACACATTTGAAGTTTGCATTCTCTGTTTATATTTTTGGAGTGAATTCCTTCCCCCCCATACCCTTAGTTGGGAGCATTTTGTACCCATTAAAGTGTGTAAAAACCTGGAAATTATATTTATTGAATGGCGCAAGATTATTGCTAAAACTAGCGTGAATAATCCACAGTGTGACAATGCGACAGTGTGACAATGCGACCATGTGACAATGCGACCATGTGACAATGCGACAATATGACCATGTGACAATGTGACCATGTGACAATATGACCATGTGACAATGCGACCATGCGACAATGTGACAATATGACTATGTGACAGTGCGACAATATAACTATGTGACCATGTGACAATGCAACAATATGACCATGTGACAATGTGACCATGTGACAATATGACCATGTGACAATGTGACCATGTGACAATATGACTATGTGACAATGCGACCATGTGACAATGCGACAATATGACCATGTGACAATATGACCATGTGACAATATGACCATGTGACAATGTGACCATGTGACAATTTGACCATGTGACAATGCGACAATATGACCATGTGACAATGTGACCATGTGACAATATGACCATGTGACAATGCGACCATGTGACATGCGACAATGTGACCATGCGACAATGTGACAATATGACTATGTGACCATGTGACAATGTGACAATATGACCATGCGACAATGTGACAGGGGGAGAAGATAAAGAATACGGAGACTGAGAGAAGGAGGAAACAAATGTCTGATCTAATGACGGGAGACCCGGACCGGAGCGCGGGTCACAGGAGAATATCCGCCATGGTATTCTGGGATCAAGGAATCCACGTGGACGCCGGACCCCCAATCGCAGCTGTTGGGGGTGCAGGTCACGTGTCGGAGCAGGGAATGTGTTGTGACGGGGAGTACCTCACACTAGGAGAGCTGCCGGGGAGAGTCACAGAGATGTAAGTGTCACCCCGAGGTGTGTGACCCTATGCCAGGGCTCTGCCGGTCTCTATACCCCCTGTATGAAGCGCAGATTATTAATATTAGCGTTTATTTATAAGACGCCGTGCGGTATCCGGGCACCGTAGAGCCCTGACCGAGACTGGAACCTAAAGACGATGGCAAAACCCGCCAGAAATATCAGGAGTCTTACCGTGGGTTCAATCCAGTGTATCGGCCAAGCGCAATGCGAATACGCGGCTCCCCTTCAGGGCGTCCCAGCTCTGTATGGGGGAAGAGAAATATGCGTCACATTCAAAGTCTTTTGTTAAAATCAGTTCGCAGACAAGGCGCCATTCCCAGATCTTTAGCGCTGCGTTCGGAAGGTTACTCGCTAGTGCAGTCATTGGCTGAACGCTGTGGAGTGTCAGCAGCGCCAGGATATGTAGACATATGAGACGAAATCGTTATAATATGTCACCATAATGTCGTCTCTCCCCCTCAGGGTCAGCGGCTGTGGAAAGGGGTCTGTAGTCCGCCATTATCTTCTGCTCATCCTCATGGCCGTGTCTCTGCTGGCTACTATTGCACTGCTGTCATTCTGTGAGTACAGGTCCCATTGTTGGAATTCTCTCTCTCCTTCTAGCCCTCTTACCAAATTTCCCTATTAATCTAATGGCGCCCCATACCCCTATTAGCCCGGGGTGGCCGTCACTGTCGCTCGCCAAGACACAGCCCTTCTTATACCCCACATGCCAAGGCTCCTCCTATTATTGGGCGCCGTTGTTATCATTACGTCATTATATAGTATATTATCATCACTTCTTATTGAGTAATCATTGTCGTCTCTCAGATCTACAGGCCAG
The DNA here is from genome assembly GCA_011038615.1 of Limnodynastes dumerilii. Taxonomy (NCBI): domain Eukaryota; kingdom Metazoa; phylum Chordata; class Amphibia; order Anura; family Limnodynastidae; genus Limnodynastes; species Limnodynastes dumerilii. Next base: position 13,830 of record WWET01009374.1, read on the forward strand.
TGCCCACCTGGACACGATCTTCGAGGAGAGAGACACGTTATATCGAAACCAGAGTCACATGATGGAGGCCACGGAAAGCGTTAAAGAGCGCAATCGCATCTTGCTGGATAACTTGTCCTCCTTAATGGAGACCCTGACGTATCTGCGAGAGCGCACCCTGACCCCCCTCATCCTGGCGCAGACCGCGCACTTGTTGGAGATAGAGAGGCAGAAAGCTTTCTATATGGTGGAACTGCGGAACTACATGGACCTTCATGAAATAATCACAGCCAATCACCTGCTTATCCCACGGGACAGCGCCATCCTGCAGCACTGCCATGAAAGGGACCACGGTAAAGGGTTCTTGGCACCTAGGAGGCAGCCATTTTGTGCCACAACCAATATTCGTGAGAATGTGACCTAGAGCAGTGTTCCTCAACCTCTTTTCACCCTCGGCACACCTAAGCCCTTCCCAGAATTCCACAACACACCTAAGCCCTTCCAAGAATTCTGAGACACACCTAAGCCCTTCCAAGAATTCCGAGACACACCTAAGCCTTTCCCAGAATTCCGCAGCACACCAAAAGCAAAATATACAAAAAAAAGCAGGAATTGCAATGTGCATAAACAGATATTACATTTAATTGTTATTTTTTATTTCATAAATTTTAAAATCGCAGGTAATAACTTTTTTCTTATAACTCATTTAACTATGTTAGCCGCCATCACGCGTCTGCAGCCTCCCCAGTAGCCCCCAAAATGAGTCTGCAGCTTCTCCAGTAGTCCCCACTCATGTGTCTCCAGCCTCCCTAGTAGTTCCCATTTATGTGTCTGCAGCCTCCCCAGTATCGCAAGGTCTTCCAGTGCTTTTTCTCCTGTTGGAGGAATTGCACCGCGGCACACTTGGCAATGTTCTATGGCACACTGGTGTGCCATGGCACACTGGTTGAGGAGCACTGCTCTAAAGAATGTCCAAGTGAAATGAGCTGTATTGGACACCATAAAGTTAAATTAATTTGGACATTCCTTAGAGAACTATTTAGAAGTATATTTATCTCTGCTTTAATTATTAATGTAAAAATATATAAAGAATTTGCAGTCCCTTAGAAAATGTCAGTCTCTGGTATTTTCTTATATTCAGAAAACCCTGGATCTAATAGCATCTGTTGACTAGTTAGGTCCAGATTACATTGGTTAAGTAAATGAGGACATACAGGAAGGTCTGAGGCTAAATCTCGGCAATACAAAATGAAATTCTTGAGGACTCTAAGCCCTTCCCAGAATTCCGCAGCACACCTAAGCCCTTCCCAGAATTCTGCGGCACACCTAACCCCTTTCCAGAATTCCGAGACACACCTAAGCCCTTCCCAGAATTCTGCGACACACCTAAGCCCTTCCCAGAATTCCGCAACACACCTAAGCCCTTCCCAGAATTCTGCGGCACACCTGAGCCCTTCACAGAATTCTGAGACACACCTAAGCCCTTCACAGAATTCCATGACACACCTAAGCCCTTCCCAGAATTCTGCAACACACCTAAGCCCTTTCCAGATTTCCGAGACTCACCTAAGCCCTTCCCAGAATTCTGCGGCATACCAAAAATATAAAAAAAGCTGGAATTACAATGTGCATTCACAGAAATTACATTTAATTGTTATTTTTTATTTGATAAATTTAACATTGCAGCTAATAAAATTTTTTCTAATAACTAAAATGAACTATGTTATATTACCTCTTTATCATATTCTGTGCCCCTTCATCATACAGTGTGCCCCTTCATCATACAGTATGCCCCTTCATCATACAGTATGCCCCTTCATCATACAGTGTGTCCCTTCATCAAACACTGTGCCCCTTCAACTGTAACTCCTTCATCACACACCGTGCCCCTTCAACTGTTACCCCTTCATCACACACTGTGCCCTTTCAACTGTTACCCCTTCATCGCACACTGTGCCCCTTCAACTGTTACCCCTTCATCACACACTGTTCCCCTTCATCATACAATGTGCCCCTTCAACTGTTGCCCCTTCATCATACACACTCACACACTGCCCCTTCATCACACACTGTGCCCCCTCATCATACACACTCACACACTGTGCCCCTTCATCATACACTGACACTGTGTCCCTTTATCATACACACACACACTGTGCCCCTTTATTATACACTGACACTGTGCCCCTTCATCATACACTGACACTGTGCCCCTTTATCATACACTGACACTGTGTCCCTTTATTATACACTGACACTGTGCCCCTTTATCACACACTGACACTGTGCCCCTTTATCATACACTGACACTGTGCCCCTTTATCATACACTGACACTGTGCCCCTTTATCATTCACACACACTGTGCCCCTTTATCATACACTGACACTGTGCCCCTTCATCGGGGGGGTTGGTAGACCTGCGGCACACTCAGCAACTTGCTGCAGCACACCGGTTTTGGAGCACTGGCCTAGAGGTTCACCACAATCCCTCAGGAGGAGCACAGTGGAGGCGGCCATTTTCTATGCTGAATCAGTCATTCTCTAGTAACCCCTGACATTGTAAAGGTGGCCATTTTGTGGTTGAAGTAGCAATCTCTATAGACATGAAAGGCCTGATCCAGACCTACGCCGATGCGCTGTGCGAACTAACGCTCAGCGTATCGGCATGCACTCCCACCGACACTTCCCCCCGTCCCAGTATATTCACCCTCCTTTACGCCGGCTGAAGGCTACACTAACTTCAACCGGCATAAGCGACGGTAAATATGCTGGGACAGGAGTGTAGTTACTAAAACCCCTCCCTCCCTCATTACACTATTTCCCCCCGCCTACCTACACTAACATTTGCGTAGTAATGGCGAGGAACGCCTCCTCAGCCTTTTACTATGCTGATACTATGTTGCCGTAGTTACGCCGGCCAACATCTGGCCGGAACATGCGCAGAACGGCTTTTCAGCCCAGAAGTCCCTAAGAAGCACTGGTTCAGCCACACAACGGCTGCCTCAGCTGTCTTCCCCATGTAATAGTAACATCATCATGGCGCCCACCAAAGGGAGCCATTTTGAGGCTGATATAGCCATTCCCGTTTTGAGGCTGAATCAAGCTTGAACTTCAAACCAGTGACAGTCTTTATTTACCCTGTAGAAGCAGCCATTTTGTGGTTCAACTCTGCATCCTTTTGGGCTGAATAACTCATTTGCTTGCTTTGCTAGTCACACTCTGGAATGCTGCTGAGGCAGCCATTTTGTGGATGAATCATTGACCTCCTTTAGTTGTCATATGGAGGCAGCCATTTTGTGGCTGTTTAATTGATCTTCTTTAGTTGTCATGTGTAGACAGCCATTTTGTAGGCTAAACTGTAATGCCAACTTTTGACGCCCAATATAAAGGAATTCATGAAATATTAGCCTTTCTTCTATGGTGATTTTAATGTCAATGTGCTCTGTTCCAGTCTTTTGTTTATTATTATTATTCCTAGTTATGTTTGTGATCTCATTCTGGTTATATTTACCATTGTTGCCTCTCACAGGCACCGGGTGCCCATTCTGCCCCGCGCTGTGGCATCTCTTTGGATCGTCATGTTATCTGCCCTCTCCGCGGGCTCAGAGTTGGCAGGACGGTTTGCGCTGGTGCCGGACGCAGGGGGCGCAGCTGGTGGTTATTGGCAGCTCTGAGGAGCAGGTGGGTAGATTGGAGAATCCCTTTACGTGTGGACCACGGCATTATGGGTAATATTCCTGGCTTTCCTCTGCATTGCCTCCATAAAGCGTCCGCAGACCCCGGTTCCAGCCTCTTTAATGTTTTATATTGCTTTTTTTAAATTTAGGATATTTTGGGGAATTTTAATCCTCTGAAACATATAGAAATATATACTGGGCAGATGGGACGGGACACGTTCCATGTATCTATACTAATTCTCTACACATTGGACCCGATTCACAGTTAGGAAAATGGTGCGTATATTCAGGAAGGGACACACTGTGCAGGCGTAGTAACTTAATATACGCAATCTACGTAGGGCTTAAGAACAGGACGGCTCTGGTCACCATTACACACCTATTACCTCTAGGTTCCTAGTGAGATAAGAAGGAAGGGGCGCGCCGGGAAAACTTAGGAAGGAAGATAAGAAGATTGGGTGGAGGAGGCATTTACATGAGGAAATATGGGTGCGGTCGGGCAGACACGTTCTTGATTAACCGCCCTCCGCACATAACTACGCACCTACAGATAAGGAGCCCTATGACATTCGTAAGTCGGTTAAGAAGATAAATTATTCTTAAGTGTGATTACAGCCCATTGTGGAGGTCTGACTTCATCTGGAGACATGGCATCACGCGTTTTTCCTTCTCCTTGTTTCTCTATCTCATCCGTCTTCTTCTGGTCTACAGGAGTTTCTCCAGAACCTGATCAATAAGACATCATGGATCGGCCTATCAGACCGGGATCTGGAAGGAGCATGGTCGTGGGTCGATGGAACTCCATATTACTCCACCCCGAGGTGAGCAGCGAGTTGGGAAATCGTTTATAAAGGATTATCAATGGGAAGATGTTGATACATAATCGTGAAGACCACGTAGAATAGAGGCAGCTGAGGCCACGTTATCTACTAACGTGGCCGCAGTCATTCAATATGGCTTCTCTGCGGCCAGTGGTATCTCTGACGACGTCTCTCTCTTTTCACTATCCTTCCATAGATTTTGGAATGAGAAGCAGCCGGATAACGCAGGGAATGAGGACTGTGCTGCGCTGGTGCCCGGATCCATGTGGAGCGATGACAGATGTCGCAAGTTGTATGGCAGCGTCTGTGAGCGCAAGGCAGGAGAACTGCGACTTCCAGAGGACGCCATCAGCAACTAATACCCAGGTCATCCCGACAGCGACAATACCCAGCAAGGCGGATACTGGAACCATAACACACAGCCACGTGATAACGACCATTATCAAGCAACCAGTCGGATCAGTTGGCGTGCGATAGCTAGATTTTAATTGGTTGCTACAGGCAACATCTCCCCTTAAAATAGCAATTAGAATGTCCCAAGAACAATTCTGGCAATTGTAATGCTGAGCAAATGATAATAACATGTTAATGTTGTGCTTTGCTTATGGCCGGTAAGAGTGAGGTAGAATCACAATGCGATTGGCTTGCAGACTTCTAGGTAACGGGGATCGGCTGCCGGCAGTATCACAGCAGAAGTTTTACGCACTCGCAGGCGACGGAGAGCGACTGATCCGTGAATCTGGGAACTTTTCTCTCCTCCTCTGTAGTTGCTGTAAACGACCTTTGATTTATCTTCTGCTGTTTTGATTTCCATTAAACCCAGTGACTTTAATCAGACGTCAGCCTAAGTTCCCAAACTCGCTGGCGCCATAATGTGGAGGTCGGCGGGTGAGACGGGTACCTGGCAGGTGAGGCTCGGAGTGGAGTCGTTAGGAGAAAGACAGTAATTAGCGCTCGTCAGATAAATGCGCCGCCCCCTTTAATGCCACATTCCTGGTGACTGGAGAGAGTGCAGCTTTTAATATAAATTAGCAAATTATTTCCATGTTAATAGACACGGCCGCCCCCCCCTC
>WWET01009376.1:0-13429 GCA_011038615.1 Limnodynastes dumerilii
ACCCCCCCTTTCAAAATCCTGTGTTTGCCACTGCAGTGGTATGTAAGGTATAAACAGGGGAGGCTGGAGACTAATAAATGGGGAATTACTGGGTGCTGGAGCCATATGAATGGGGAATACCAGGGGATACGGTTATGTTTCATATACTTACAGTCCAACAGATGTGATCTTGACAACGCTGGATCACAGGGCACTGGATCGATGACTCTTCAATCGACTGTGACGCCTGCTCGACATATGACGTTTGACAAATGTCTAGATCACATGGGTTAGTCAGATACACGGATGCATGTTTCAGCGTAGATCACAAATTCATCATTTTTTTTACAATCCGCACTGAAAATGTCTCCTTCTGGGAATTATGGATCAGGACCAGAATTATTAAAGTAACTACTGCTAAAATGATCTCTTTGTAATAGATTCTGCAAAATGGAGGATTAGGGCATAACAGAGACATTGCATATCATTAGCAGTTTATTGGTAAATATGTCTGTTTATGTTAAGGGCTCATTGCTATTACTTAATATTACCTAAAGTTCCAATACTTGGCATCCACCTTGAGCCCTTGTATTTCCATTCCTCCTATACACATGCAAATGTCAACTCACACGAGAAATTTCACATTAAAGTTCAGTTTTTTAGCAAAGTTGGACATTATTTTGTTATAGGTAGGCATTTCTGGGCGTTCAGTTACAATGGGCCAGATCCTCAACTATGACCGACAGGGGACTTAGGCAAGTCATTTGCAGAACTCCCCTTTCTGGGAACATCTGCGCTTGGTGTACCTGTTATGGTACCACTGGGTACAAGGTACAAGGACCTCAGAGTCTAACTAGGGCCTGGTGTTCACTAGAGCCCCTGAAGGTGGGTATTGTCTGGACTGCAGGACCCCTAGCAGGTCACGGCTCCCGGCAATGACCCCCGGGAGAGGAAAAGTGAAGCAGAGGAAGAAACATAGGAGAGCAGAGAGAAGAAAGCAAGAGGGAGGAGTGAGAGTCAGAAGATACGGACCTGAAACATACTACACAAAATAGAGAACAGACAGATGAGGGAAGACAGTACAAGACTAGACTAACCTGACTGATCACACAGGAGAAATCCCAAAGGGATAACAGAAACTATCACTCAGGAACAGGAAGGGTTAAGTACAATAAAGGGAAAAACACCAAGGAGAGAGAGCGAAGGTAGCAAACACAAGAAGTACTGGAAGGAACTAGGAAGGATAACGATGGGGCACTCGGGAACAAGAAAAAAGCAAGAGACAATGGCACAAGGCACAAAGAGAGCAGGTTAGAACAACGAAAAGGAAGCTATAACCTTAAACTTAGAACTTTAAAGAAATGAATGGACAATGAAAGAGTGTGGAAGTGGTGCCAAAGAAACAAACAGGCTGGCGTCTGGGTTGCTGGGAGACGTCCCTGAGGCCAGCCCGACGGTCGAGAGGAAAGTGCCTTCCAGGTTGCCTGGCAAAGCACTGCATGCTGACCCGAAGGGCGGGGAATAGTTGCATTCCAGAGTGCCTGGCAATGCAGTACAGCGAGAGCCTAGAAGCGGGGAGAAGACACAAGCCGGAGGTGAGTAGACGCACGCTTTCGTGGCTATGTGGTGGCATGTAACAGTATCCAGTGCGTAAGTACTGACATACGTAATGAACGGGGTGGGGGAAGCTGTAAAAGTTAAGATAGGAATCTGGGGCTGGATCCAGACTTTAGAAGTGCTTGAAATGAGTTACTCCTGGACTAAACCATGTTGATTGCAGGGGAGTCATCTGTTCATCTGTTGCAGACACTATTAGAGTTGAGAGGTGATGCTTCCTATCCCAATGCGGCTACCACGGAGCTCTCAGACGGCGCGTCTCACTCCATGCGCACCGGAACCGGAAGTCCTTATTAAGCATTCTTTATTGTTTTATAGTATTATCACCCCCATAGGAATCTTCTCTTGTGCTGTGGATAGATTTTTGGAAGCTACTTTCTCTGTGGACTGCATGTAAGCACATTGGAGTTCTTCATATGATTTCTGAAAGTCAGTGAAAAAGTAATCCTTGGAGGTTTAAGGTAAAGGAGTATTTTATGGTTCTAGACAAATCCCTCTGGTGAAGACCAACAATGTCTTGTGTGGCACCAAAGTTCCTCTTACACATGGCATCTATACAATTCTTTATGGCCTGCACTTGTATTACATGGGACTAACGCATTTGCACACAATGGCACAAATCATTCCTAGTGGGCATGTCTATAATGTGTATAATGAGCAATGGCTCTATTTGACATGATAATACAAAAGCCCTGCTTATTTTTTTAGGTCTTTATTCCTTTCGCAGGATATGTGGACATGCGCCAAATATGGAGTTTGCATCCACAAGTGGCCCTAGGCAAAAAAATTATAAGGGGCCCAATCAAATATTGATTATTTTATAGCCTGTATAATTGAATAAATATTATTACTAAATAATGAAAAAAATGAAACAAATCACAAAAATATGTAGAAAATAAGTATGGAGTCTGTGCATATAAAAGTATAAAAAAAAATATAATATCTATATTGTGACCTAAAACTCCTTTTTATGTATATCTTGACACATAGAATTCACATTACATGCACACTCCATTCATACTTTCTTTAATAGATTCAATAGAGGGGGTTTTTAGCGCTCAGGTTGGGTTGGGAGTGGTGGGAAGGGTGGATGGGTTGGCTTGGTGGGGAAGTGAGCTGAAGACTTGCTGTAAGTGTCCCAAGAATCACTTAAATGTTCCATAGAGTTTAAAAGTTAGAAGAATGCGTTCTAAGCTTCCTGAATGATTCTATATGGTAAGAGTCTGATAAGGATGAGTGTCCTTGTCCTTAGTGTTTTCTCTTTAGGCAACGGTGTAGTTCTCAGCCAGTGGATGTGGGGGCAGGGTAAAGAGAAGGAGACAAAAGGCAAAAATAGCATTCATACTGAATGCACATTCCGTGCCGGATTCACAATACCGGACGTATAGCATATACGTCTGTAGATTACCGTAAACTACAGACGTATATGCAATACGTCCGGTAGTGTGAATCCGGCCCTCCATTCACATCTATTTCACGCATTCTTCAACGCTGCTCAGCTTGGAATGGTAGACAAAAAAACCGTGACCGCCGCAAGTGAGAAAAGCCAAGAGTCAGCAAAAACCCAGCCATCTGTCACACACAGCTCTGTGTTTTGGGCTGTAATGTCTCGCGAGAATGAGAATGTCGTCAAACTCGCGATACATCATCAGTTCCACGGCCACACAACACAGATCCATGCTGTTCTGTAGCTGAAGGCAAAAGCAAGCTTTTCTTTGCCTAAAAGCTTCGTCTAGCATCCAACTACAACACAGCTTGTTCCTACTTAGCACTGTGGCAGCCAATGTTTGTTATATCTGGACTGGCTTGCAGGGCCCTTGACCCACGGGGCCTAGGCCGACGCCTATGTGGCCTATACCTAGGCCCACCTCTGCTTGCATCACACTTCCATGGATTCCAATAGGATACCTGCTTTCCTGCTTATCTCAGAAACTGACTGCTCAACATTTCTGGACAACCAAGGTTATTTATGAAGAGGAATTGTCTCTCCGTGATACTGTACATTCCTCACTGTGGTCTGATTCAGACTTAAATAGTGGAGTGCAAGCCTATGGAGGAGTTCTGTATGTTCGGCTGTTACTAAGTTTCTTATGTGAGTAGAGAGGGAACTCCCCCACTCACGTACGGAATTCCGGACACTGGAACCATATCGTATGTCCTGCATTCTAATTCATAGTCTAGGGCTCTGGACATCTGCATTAATGAATGAAAGGTAAATCACCTATTGTTCTGATCTCTGGATCTGGTCCAGTGTTCTTATTAGTTAAGGACCTGCCAATTATGACAAAATGGGAGGGTATCTACAAATTTGCGCCTTGATCTCAATAAACCACAGTGAAGAATTCTAAAATGTATTAGCTGGTAATGAACTAAGTGATGTAATAATGGTTATGACCACTCCAATACATATACTCACCTGCAGCAACCCTCAGGTCAAGTCTACTTTCTTTACCTTCTGCAGCCTCTATTTATCCTCATTGCCTCCTAATCCTTTGACTATATTCTCTTACAGAACTTTGCTTGTTAGCATATACAGTAACGAGAAATTAAAGCTTGTTCTGAAAGGTTATAATTGGAAATTGCACTTCAGGACCTGTGCACAGTCCCATCTCTGAATGGGTGCTTAGTAAATTGAGAAGAGAATGTGATAATGACAAATCTGCATCATTGTGGCAATAAACAATACAATGGGCACAATGCCGGTTGTGTTCTTAATGGAAGAGACCCGCAAGGGCATAGAAGTGTGGAAGGTGAGAGCACAGAGATAGAAAGTGGTTACATTCATGAGAATTCCAAGTTTTACTGAAAAATAGGAACGAAAAGACTTCCTAATGCTGGGTATAAATCAATGCCAAATCCACAGCACATTCTTATTCATTTAGTGCAAAGCTTGAAAACTGTTCTCATCTGCAATAAATAATCCTTGATCAAGCAAGGACTATGATTTACAATGATTTACAATGCAGCCATGCAACTAGTTTGTTTAAACACTGGTTACACTTGAACATAGCACTGATTTTTATTTTTCTTAGGTTGCTTATTTATGGGGTTTGGGATGAATCCTGTGTCTGAGAATACTGCATATCAGCACTTCTATCAATGTGTAATGCAGGGTGCTGGATAATTAGCAAAATGCATGGATCTTGTTACCTTTATACCCCTATCACATCACCACCCCGGCAATATCCCGGGTTCACAGCCCCGGGATATGGCCGGGGCAGCAGAGGATCCCAGGGTCACAGACCCCGTTTCACACTGCAAGGCAGACCCGGGAAATTCAGAGACCCGGGTCTGATCTGTCGTCATCAGACAGAGTAATGTGTTTACCGTTGCTCTGACAACACTTGTTGCCAGGGCAACAGTAAAAAAATTGCACCAATCAAGGGCGTTAGGTGCTACCCGGGTTGAAAAACCCGGGTAGCATCTTTCACACTGCACCCCTACCAGTGTCGGGGTCCCTTCTTTTTACCCGGTTTGAATTCCTGGGTCTTCTGACACGGGGTATAAGTAGCATCTGTACCACAAAATGTTTTCCTAGTGGAGGGATTTTTGCCTCATGTTCTTGCCATTACATGTCATTTATTTGGATCATGATACAAATAAATGACGTTGTCTTATAATATGTTGCTTTATGGATGCTGACCCAGCAAAGAGCCTGGAAGTCTATTGTATATCGAGTAAATCAAGTGCAGTAACTTAAGTGGATGCAGGGAGTGTGGTTACCACAGTCGCCGGATGTAAAATGGGCACCGAATAGTGATGAGACATTCTGGGCACAAGTCCTGTAGGCCTTTGGGTACCCAAATATAAATATAAATAGGAAGCCCCAGCACTCTTGCAATTACCCAGCAACTAATCATAACTTACTATCTTTAAAATAAAAGTCAGAGAATTAGTTCCATACATCTGCAGATATATGATAAGCCACCAGCCACTTACAAGGCTTCTCTATTTTGGTCCTAACTCTAAAACTGTCAGAGTCCCAACTTTGGGTCATATATCCTGTGTTTTTAAATTGAGAGCTCACCCCTGGCAGAGGTCCAAAAGTCTCCAAAGCAGCCACTCTGAAACAGCGCCCCCTGTCAGCTGCTATCCTAGACACTCTTTGAAACAAACACACAAAATGGAGGTTGCTAAAATCAGTTTATAAGATAATATTCAGCAGGTGCTTGTAAGGAAAGGGGAGTTTACACAAATACAAATAGGAAGCCTAAATATATTAAACTGTATAATAGGTATGCTGAGTATATCTCTCCAGTTTTTTAGCTTAATTAGGAAAATATTGTCTCCTTGATAATAAAACTTGCAACTAGAGATTTTGATCAAGATGCTGCCCCAAAAGGGTGTGTCTTATACTACCAAATGGGTGTGTCCTGTGAATAGCCCCACCTGTGGGTGTGTCTAGCGCTGCCAGGAAAACTATTTGTCAATAACAATGGCAGCATCAGTAGTTATTGATTGTTAAATTGTCAATGAATACATACTTTCAGTACTTATTGTGAAGACAAAATAGGAGATTTGCTGACTTCTTCGTCTTTATTAAAAAGCTAAAAGTATGTGACGCTGCAGCTGATCAACAAGAAACCAAAGCGCGTTTTTCATTTCTTTCTCCATTATTGAAGTCATTGTGTTGTCTTAGCAAACTGACAGTTTTTTATAACTTATCTTGGCTTCCATAGAGATGGCCATCTTCATAGGCCCTAATGAAGGGAATAGAACACAGTTTGTAAATTCAGTCATCATGAGGGCTAGATTTACTAAACTGCAGAAAAGGAAAAGTGGAGATGTTGCCAATAGCAACCAATCAGATTCTAGCTGTCACTTTCCTATTACATACTGAAGAATGTCAGCTAGAATCTGATTGGTTGATATGAGCAACATCTCCACTTTTCCCTTTGTCGCACCTTAGTAAATCTAGCTCTTAATCAGCATCAGGGACATTATCAAACACTTTAGGGAGTCAGGGAAAATCACCATTTCTTTAGGAAGTCTCCCTGACATTCAGAGAGAGTTAGAAACTATACTAAAAGCTCAGTACAGGGTTTTTAGTATAAGACAGTTGGTAATATTGTATGAATTCACAGAGGTAAAATTAAGAATCAATAATGTGAGCAGACAATTCCCTTTTGAAACGAGTGTTTAGCCATCTGATTGTAATATTGGTGCAAAGGAGTCATGGAAGGTTTTTTCAGATTTGTGATGTGATCATTTACAAATCTTATTCTCTACACCCCTTCAACACACAAAAACGAGACACAAAACCTCAAGGGCTATGATCACAAAGATGCAGGCAATGAAGAGAGAGCAGCAATATAAAAAATCCAACTATCACAGAAACGTCTCTCTAGTGAGACATTTTGGTTAAATAATTATTTATTCATTATTTGAACTATGAATTGAGGTTTAGTTTAATTTATAATTGGAAAATGTTACTAGAATTACAACTGGAATAGTCAATGATGGTAGGCTATTGAAGCTGAACTTCAAAGTACAGAGCCAGGAGGGAAACAAAGCATTAAATATATTGGAAAGCAGAGCTAATTAATTCATTTCTGTTGAGTAATTCATGATTTCTTTCATGCCTAGATCTACGCATCCTGGATGCTTCTGACTTGCCATTAACTTTTAGGGCTCATTCACAATATGCTGGAAAAATGGATATAAACGCATGGATTCTGTATGCTTTAGATTCTTTTTGCTATGCGTATTTAAGACACTATTAAATTATTTGCAAAGGCAATGGCTCATAGCTAACGTGACCATTTATTTCTTTCCTCAAAACATCTACTGGTTTCTGTTCTATTGTATGCATTCACACTTCATATTTATAACCCATCAACCCCTTGTTAACTTCCTCCCTCCCGTTCACACCTTATATACTGTACCTGGCCTTTATCTTCTTCCCCACTGCTCTGCCGACACCTTTAAAGGAAAAAAAAGGGGGAAAACAAGCCCAAAAACCGCAACCCGAGGCAAGCAAAAATAAAGCCAGGACCACAGAAAAAAAACAAGCCCAATGCCACTAGTTATAAGTGGACTTGGCAATTATGCTTGCATGTGTGTGAGACGTATTGCTCATGTGGCATGCCGTCATCGCCGTACCACTAGCCGCAACCGTTTTTTGATTTTTTGAAATCGTGGCAGTGGGTTGCTCTCTTTCTGGACATTTAGGCGCCCCGAAGCTGTGTTTGGGAACAACGGGATAGGCTACCTAAAAACGTGATGGTCCTGTTCAAAACAGGACGTATGGTCACATTACTCATAGCGCACTTAGGTTACCGAACAGTTGTGATATCTAAGTGTCAGAAGCTTTCTGGAGACACATTGGTACCCCATTAATATTTTTTTTTACAATCATGTATTGTAATTTTATCAATGCAGACCATGGGTCTACGATGGCTAGATATGAATGAGGCCATTTAAAAAAAAAATTATGTAAAATGGAAGAAAGCTGATTTGTAATATAGTAAAAATACTAATAAATTAAAATATCACATTTGTTTGATATAATATACCAATAACATACAAAATACAATAAAATATGCACAAAACAACACATAACTGTATTATATGTAAAATATTCTTACAACTTCTCAGAGGGTGTAGTTTCCCACTCAGGTGATCGGTATTTCGAAAGATCAATATGTAGCAATGAAACCATGATTGCCATCAGTTTTAGGCATTTTCTGCCGAGACAGCATCTATCCTGTGACTGCTGTGTCTATGGAGAGTCCAATTACAACAGGTGGGTTTTGTTTATCCTATCCCTAAATGACCTAACCCTCCCCTCAAGACCACCATTAGGGGGATACAGCCAGGACTAGAGTCTGTCCCGGGCCTGGAACTGATGGTGGCCAGCAGAGTAGCAGGCCAACATGCAGGGAAGAAAATCCCTGTGCACCGACCCGCTTATAAAGCAGGCCCACGGCGCCCCGCCCTATGTAGCGAAACCAATGATGTCATATAAATATCTAGCCGAACCTTTTTCTTCCTCCCCTCTCTGTATCCTAACCCTACCAAGGAATGGTACCTTGTCAATATAAGAATATTTCAAAAAGGCTCACATAAGCTTTAAAATTATTTTTGTATAATTAGTTAAAAAACAATAATCATAAAATTCCCTGAGTGGGTTGAGACCACCATGATAAATATTGACATCTGTTTATGTATAAATCAAATCTTTCAAGTTATATTAAAATAGGGTACATTTTTTATGTATATTTTCTAACAGCACACATTAGGTTCTGTCTTTTTAAATATAGCTAGAATGCCTGATTTCCGAAATGGGGACATCTGAAAGTTGCTATTTGGATGTCCCTATTTCGAATACCCCTTTACTTTAGACATTTTTTTTTAGAATGGGTGAGTATGCCGATCGCATACTCACCCATTCCGTTTCACAAACGCCACCGCCGCTGCTACCGCAAGACCCGGACCACGGGAAAGGTGAGTAACCTCTCCAGGGTTAGGGTCGGGCTGTGGGAGAGGGAGGGTTTGGGTCAGGCTGCAGGGGAGGGAGGGTTAGGGTCAGGCTTCAGGGAAGGGAGGGTTAGGGTCAGACTGCGGGAGATGGTGGGTTAGGGTCAGGCTAGTGAGAAGAGAGTGTTAGGGTCAGGCTTCGGGGAAGGGAGGGTTAGGGGTAGAATTAGAGGAAGGGTTGGGGGAGTTTTTAGGCTTACCTTTAGCACCGTGTTCGGTGCTCCGATGATTGATTGCTATGCCTCATCGAGGCATATGCAATCGAAATCCAGGCCAGTTTGAAACTGGCTGGGAGAAAACAGCCCTATCAAAATAGGGCCATTCTTTCCGGGGACCCACACCCATTAAACATACATTTAAGTCTGCAAGACATTTACATAAACAAAAGTAAACTATTATTTCCTTATGAATAATTAAATGGGTAAAACACAAAGCTCTATACGGAGGAACTCTATATCTATAAATATATTCCAAAAATATCCAGAGGCATAAATTTTAAATATGAATTAATGAACTATCTAGAAAGCAAAGGAATGAGAGCCAGCCTAATGGAAAAACATATATCATGCTGCAGGCAAAGTTGTATAAATATAAAATATGTAAGCCAAATATATAAAGGGTAATTTATTAATTGCAGAGCAGGCTGTGAACTGTATATTTACATTTAATTATCATTATAAAAAATGGGGGCAGGGCAAATTAGCAGCCAGAGTATTTTATCATTCGGTTCCTGCTAGGTTGCATGTTTAGAGAAAGAGTCTTTGATGAGCAGGATGCAAACATGCTGCTGTACATTCAGGCTGAAGACACAGACATCACTGAGGTGCTCTTTAAAGACCAAGGGTATGGTAGATTAAGGGACTGATTGCAGAGGGACTACTTCATATAACCTGGGCTAACTGCATTCCAGGGTACTTCTAGTAAATGCCCATATTTTTCCAAAGTACCTGTAACGAAATAGCAAAATCTGTTCTCCCCAAAGAAGGGGATGTTTAGTGTTAGGCTGCAGGACATGGAATGTTAGGGTTAGAGTTAGGCTGCATAACATTTGAGGGATACCGTTAGGGTTAAGCTGCAGGAAATGGACTGTTAAGGGTTAGGCTAATAGAAGGGAAATATTAAATATCAAATGGAATCTCAGAGTGCCTATTGAAAAGCAGCTATCCACACTTGGGTGAAGGTATTAAGGTTTATTTGTATATAATTTTTTATATACTAACACGCGTTTTTATTTTTTATAACAGAAGGGAAAGGTTAGGGATAGGCTATGGGATATGGAGGGTTAAAGGTTAGGGTTAGGCTGTGGAAAATGGAGGGTTAAGGTTGGGCTAACAGAAGGGGAAGGTTAGGGTTAGGCTGTGGGAGATGGAGGTTTAAGGTTAGGCAAAGAGAAGGGGGGAGGTTATGGTTAGGCTGGGGAACATGAAGAGTTAAGGTTAGGCTAATAGAAGACAAGGGTTAGGGTGGGGATTAGTGTAAGGCACTGGTGGAGCAATCGCATTTTTATTTTTTATAACAGAAGGGAAAGGTTAGGGATATGCTATGGGATATGGAGGGTTAAAGGTTAGGGTTAGGCTGTGGAGGATGGAGGTTTAAGGTTAGGCAAAGAGAAGGGGGGAGGTTATGGTTAGGCTGGGGAACATGAAGAGTTAAGGTTAGGCTAATAGAAGACAAGGGTTTGGGTGGGGATTACTGTAAGGCACTGGTGGAGCAATCGCATCTTCACTAGTTGCAGGGTCCATGCTATCTTTTTTGCAGCAGTTGAAAAATGATGTAGCTGCACTGTCCGAGTACAATGTGTCGAAAATTGACACATCGTACCGCTGAACCACCGGTTGCAGTCCCCGCAATGATGGCCTCCTTTACGAAATGGAGATAGCCGAAAGTTACTTTTCAGCTGTCTCTATTTCGAATAGGGGGTCTTTTTAGAATTTTTTTTATGAATGGGTGTGTATGACGGAGAGGGGAGGGTTAGGATCAGGCTACGGGGAAGGGAGAATTAGGGTTAGGGTAATGGAAGGGGAGGGTTAGGATTAGAATTAGGGAAAGGCTTGGGGTAGTTTTTGCACTTACCTTTCGGAGCACTGGGGATCGATTGGAGACCCACACCCCTAAAGTACACCCCTCTGTGTGTGAGCCCTGTGCAATGTTTATAAAAATATTACTAGCAGCTCTCAGTTGTGAGAACCAGAAATAGGGATTAGATTTTGGTCCTTTTACTAACTATTCTTCTATATTTTCAGAAAGACTAGGCAGTAGATTCAAGAATACCATCCATAAGCATTGTCTGTGTTTCTTTATTAAGAATAACACTATATTAAATTTTTGTTAAATATTTCACATTATTATGACTATACATTAGGTAAATGGCCTGTTTAATTATTAATACCTGATGAAGAGCCCCTTGTAGAATCATTAAATACAATGAGCTGTCTTTACTCCTAATTTATTGCTACTGTAGGTTCTAAATTCAGGTTTCTAAATGTTGATGTTCACTATGTTTCTTAACATTCAATGTTTAGCTCATCATACACTCCACAATTTCTCCTTACAATCTATCAAAAAGGGAATTGCCATATACTGATATGTTTTATACACTATCGGCTGAACTTTGGTTAGGCTGACAAATTCATACAAACAGAATTTTTAGGGAGTTTTGAGACTGGATAATAATGCTTCATGTACACATATCCAACAATAATTATTGATAATTACAGGAACAAACGGTGTCAGGTTGCGCTGCCTAAGTGTGGGTGGACCGTAGATGAGCAGCTGAAGGTACTGGGGGGGGTGGGGGCGCTACCCTAAACCTTCCCTAAGGGCCTTGTCAGGCCCACAAATGTCTGAAAAGGGAGGTTTAGAAAGTACCCAGCGCTAATTTAAACATAAGCATAAACATGAAAATATATATAAAAATAAAACAAAGAGATTTTAATATAGAGCACAAAAATGTATAGCACGAACAGTATATCCCAAATAGAATTATAGGTAGGATAAAAGTTCCAAAACTGGTCCTATGGATATCATACCGAAGTCTATGGGCCTCATTTACTAAAGTCAATTTTTGACAGCGATTTAACATCGATCATCATTGCTGTGTTTGAGCAGTGATATTTTGGCAAATTTCGCGGCATTTACTATGCCCGAATTTTTGCCATCGATGTTGCATCGCCGTCGATGAGAATCGATTTTAAAATGGAAAAATCCAAGCAAGTCATCCCAAGGCAGATGAGTGCTAAATGGTGAGTCGCGACATTTATTTATTATTTAATTACACATTACACATGCAACATACAGTTTAGGGGACAGTTTATGACGGTGGCCACCTTTTTAAGCTAGCGACACACTAAGGGACATTTTCTACACATTTTAGTCAGGGGTTAACATGTAGTGTTAGGTTATTTAATATTGCAAGGTTTATGTGGGTACTTTATTACATTTTTACACAGAACACATTTGCTTAGACATTTCTATCACTTATCAGGCTGCTGCTTACACTACTATAAGGAAGAAAAGAATGGAAGCGCTAGGAAAAATAACCAAATATGAGTCTCAACAGGTGATGTTAAATAGATATTTATTATACAACACTCTAAAATTAAAAATAGATTATAAAATAATTCATGCAGAGTTATAAGCAGCCTACGAATAATTTATGCTTCACACTAAGTACCTACTGCCCTTATTTAAGTCCATGTGTTGTGGTCCTTTAGTATGGAACAAAAAATCCTAAAAAATGATTAGGGGATTCACACTCTCAATGTTATTCCTGGCGTAGGTATGCTTGGAGAGTAGTGGATGGTACTGACGTGCGGGATTCTGCCCTTATTTGTAATAGGGCACAAAAGAAACAGTATCTGGAGGCAGTAATGTAAATGTCAGACTCACGTGTCCCTTTAATCCGATGGATAGGCAAGGGGAAGACCGGGATAGCACAATGCGACCTAGAGAGATGCCGGCGGTTGGACGGCACGCAGACCAGCCGCAGACGGAGCCTCTGGTCACCACGGCTCCCGGATCAGATGTAAATGGAGAATGGATTACACGTGGTACGTCTTCGTGCCAGTATTGTGGCAAACGGCTCTTTGAGATTTTGCTCCACTTGTTTCTTGGGTGTGGGTCTGTACCGCATATAAATAAATAAATAGAAGGCTTTGCCTTCTGAGGAAACTGTCAGTATAGACAGAGAAACACGTCAAGGGAGCAGCCTGCGATCATATACTACAGCCCTTATTAGACACAATTGTGCCTAGGAACATCGTCCATTGTGGATATCAAGTCCTCTATTTATTTATTTATATGCGGTAAAGACCCACACCCAAGAAACAAGTGGAGCAAAATCTCAAAGAGCCGT